>JAJPUD010011267.1:30755-55599 GCA_023553655.1 Myrmecobius fasciatus | reverse complement strand
TTGTTGTCTTTTACCAATTCACTATTTTTATTTTCCAGTGAGTTGGTGACTTTTTCCAATTCACTGATTTTGTTTTTCAGTGAATTTTTGTCTTTTTCCAATTCACCAGACTTATTTTCCAGTTTTTCACACCTCTGTTGCAGGGTGATGTTTCCTTCTTGCACTGCTCTCAGTTTATTTCCCCAATCTTCTTCTAGCTCTCTTTTGAGACTCTTTATGCAATCTTCCAGGTAAGCCTTCTGAAAGGGAGACCAGCTTAAGTCCACCTTTGTGGCTTTATCTGGGATTGTTTTCAGAATCTCAGGATCTGGGGACTGCTCTAGTTTCTCTCCATAAAAGCTGTCTATGGTGAAAGCTCTCTTCTTCTTGCTCATTATGTTTAGCTGAGGTATCAGTTAAGAGCAGGGAATTCTGCTGCCCCAGCAGCAGCAGAGGCAGCAGTGGCAGCAGCAGCGGCAGCAGTGGCAGCAGCAGCAGGCGGGATTTCAATTTGCCCTGGGGCAGTTTGCCGAGTTGACTTCTGGTCTGGGGCTGATCTGGCTAGATCCACACTAGGACCACACTTTCAGCTGCTCTCAATCCACCCTTTATCAAAGGTAGACCTGCCAAAGCACCTGCCCGCAAGCAGGGCAAAGTGGCCCAAAGGTCTCCCAGGGACTTCCTGGCAGCCTAAAATCTTCTGGTCCGTCCCAGCCCCGGACTTGCACCCCGGCTGCGCCCTGGCGTCTGAGCGCTGGGAGCTGCTCGATCCCCTGCCCATCTAAAACTGACCTCAGAAGTTCTTTCAAAGTAGATATTTGATAGAAGTGCGTTGTAGTCCAAGTGTTTGGTGAAGCCCTCACTCCAGAACCAGTTCAGAGGCTCAGTTTGTCTTGTTTGAGGGAAGGTCTCAAGAGCTTACAGAGTATGCTGTCTGCAGTTCGCCATCTTGGCTCCACCCCCCAAATAACCGGAAAAGAGACATTTCATCAAGAATGGGGATAAAGTGGAAACTGTAAATATCTGGTAATGAGTAGCTCAGATATCTGACTGAAATGGATATTTAACAACAGTTACTTAGCATAAATTCTGAAAGCTGGTACACAGAAGACCCCTTGAATGTGGAGTCAATTTCAGCGATTGAGTCTGGTATCAAATATTTTACTCTTAGATAAAATTCTGATAGAAAGAAGATTAATTCTGATTTTGTGTGTAGAGGGGAGAAGGGATGGGCATTTATATAGTACCTACTATGTGCCAGCACTGTTCTAAGTACTTTATATATATAAAACTTCTTTTGATCTTCATTTAAAAACTTTAAATACTGAAGGAGAAATGCTATTATAAATCTCATTCTATAATTGAGGAAACCTAGACAAACACTTGTTAAGGGTCATACAAGCAGTAAGTATAAAAAATAAGATTTGAACTCAGGTCTTCTTGACTCTAGATCCAGGACTCTATTACTGGGCCATTTAGCTCTCCTGAGCAAGATCCATTCCAATATGATAGCTTTGGATCTGAAGTTAGAAGACCTGCATTCAAATACTACTATGTGGCATGGGACAAATCACTTGAGCTCTCCAGGACTCTATGGAATGAGATTGTTGTATAGGCTAACTTTAGAGGGTCTCTCTAACATTGAAATTCTCTGATAATGTAGGAATTTATATTCTGAATGTCTATGCTTCCCTTATTGACTTAAAAAAGGCTTTTTTGCCTTTGTTTTCTTCTATAATGTAGTTTATGATATATGTCCTATTCCATTTATCAGATTGTGTAAATGCCACAGAGAAAGATGATGTGTTTATTTATCTTTGCATATTTTCCAGCACTTAGCTCATAGATATGCATGTAGTGTATCCTGTCTTTTTTTTGATCAATAAATGTGTTTATGTCAAAGTCATTTCTCCATTTCAAATTGATCTTCTGCTCTGGGCCAAGATGGCGAACTGCAGACAGTGTTCTCTGTGAGCTCCTGAGACCTTCCCTCAGACCCAGACAAATTGAGCCTCAGAACTGGTTCGGGAGTGAGGGCTCCACCAAACACTTGGACTACAATTCACTTCTATCAACAATCTACTTTGAAAAAAACATCAGAGGTTAGCCTCAGGGGAAATTGGCTGCTGGTCACAATCAGACACCAGCCAGGGCAGAAGTCACGGCTGTGATAGAGGGGCGAATTTTGGGCACCCAGGAAGCCCCTGGGAGACGCCTGGGCCACTTTGCTCTGCTTGCGGGCAGGTGCTTTGGCAGATCTGCCTTTGGTAAAGAATGGATTGAGAACAGCTGAAAATGTGGTCCTAGTGCGGATCTAGCCCAACCAGCCTCAGACTGGAAGTCAACTTGGCAAACTGCCCCAGGGCAAATTGAAACTCAAATTGATCTTCTTATATCCTGTGAGACTTTAACTTAAAGCTAATTTTTGCCAGTTGTGTTCAAGTTTTTCCACAAGGTTTTGTTAATAATGACTTCTCGATGCAGTTTTGGGTTCTTTGGATTCATAGAAAGCAATGGAAGCATTTTCATTTATTTCTGTCTGCTATTTAACTAATTTATTCCATGAACCTACTTCTCTGATCATTAACCAACACCATAGAGTTTGAGCACTGTGATTTAGGATGATTCAAAATCTAGTACTCTTAATCTGCCTTCCTTTGTTTTCATGATTTCCTTTGAGATGATTGATTTTTTGTTATTCCAGATGAATTTTTTTTCCTGCCACTATAATGTAGTCCTTTGGTAGTATAATTCAAATGACACTGAATAAGTAAATGAATTTCGGTATTATTGGTATTTGTTGGCATAGCCCAGACATCACCAATTACTGTGTTTCCAATCAACTTTATATTTCTGTAAAGTATGTTTTGCAATGTTATCTAGTTACTATGTGTCCTTTAATATGTTGACTATCAGGGGCAGCTAGGTGGTGCAATGGATAGAGCACCAGCCCTTTTGGGATAAGAACTCACTATTTGACAAAAACTGCTGGGAAAATTGGAAACTAGCATAGAAGAAATTAGGGCTAATTAGTATAGAAATTAGTATAGAAGAAATTAGAGAATTGTCTCATATTTATAACAATTCAAATCACTCTCCAATCAATAAATGGTCAAAGGATATGAACAGACAATTGTCAGATGATGAAATTAAAACTACTTCTAGTCATATGAAAAAGTGCTCCAAATCACTATTGATCAGAAAAGTGCAAATGAAGACATCTCTGAGGTACCACTACAAACCTGTCAGATTGGCTAAAATGACAGGAAAAGATAATGATGAATGTTGCAGGGGTTGTGGGAAAACTGGGATACTGATGCATTGTTCGTGGAACTGTGAACGGATCCAACCATTCTGGAGAGCAATTTGGAACTATGCTCAAAAAGTTATCAAACTGTGCATACCCTTTGACCCAGCAGTGTTTCTATTGGGCCTATATCCCAAAGAGATCTTAAAGGAAGGAAAGGGACCCACTTGTGCAAAAATGTTTATGGCAGCTTTTTTTTTGTAGTGGCTAGAAACTGGAAACTGAATGGATGCCCATCAATTGGAGAATGGCTGAATAAATTATGGTGTATGAATGTCATGGAATATTATTGATCTATAAGAAACAATCAGCAGGGTGATTTCAGAGAGGCCTGGAGAGACTTGCATGAACTGATGCTGAGTGAATGAGCAGAACCAGGAAATCATTATACATGGCAACAACAAGACTATATGATGATCAATTCTGATGGATGTGGTTCTCTTCAACATTGAAATCTTTCAAACCAGTTCCAATTTTTCAGTTATGAAGAAAGCCATATACACCCAGCGACAGGCCTGTGGGACCTCAACACAGCTTTATCTTACTTTCTGTTGATGTTTGCTTGCATTTTGTTCTCCTTTTCAGGTTTTTTTTTCTTGTTGATCCGATTTTTCTTGTGCAGCAAGATAGCTGTATAAATATGTATACATATATTGGATTTGTATATTTTAACATAATTAGCAAGTATTAGAATACCTGCCATCTAGGGGAGGAAGTGGGGGAATGGAGAGAAAAAGTTGTAACAGAAAACATTGCAAGGGTCAATGTTGAAAAATTACCCATGCATATGTGTTGCAAATAAAAATCTTAAATTAAAAAAAAGGAAAAATATACTTATTCCCTCTGTTTCTTTTCTTAAAATACTAATCTATAAATTCAGTAAGTCATAGTGGTGATTATGAACACATTTTTTTTCTTCATCTATGATCTTTTGGAAGGCTTCCTACTTTATCTTCATCACTAATATTGTTGGCTCTCGCTCATGATATTTAGATAGAAATGATTTACCATATTAAGAAAATGACCATTTGTTCTCCTGGCTTTGTTTTTAAAAAATAATGGATGTTTAAAAATTCCAATTTAAACTTAAAGTTTTGTGACTTTTTAATTAGCTTATATCATATTTATGGTTTTCTTAAAATTGAACCAATCTTGCGTTCCTCATATAAATCTTATCTGGTAATATGCATATAATATTTTTAATATGTTTGCAAGGTCATCGTTGCTAATATCTTATTTTAAACTTGGCATCAGTATTAGGAATATTCCTCCGTTTTTTCTTTATCTTATTAACTTGGGTTATGGAGTTCATATTTATATCAACAAAGAAATTTAATAAAATTTCTTTCCTTTTTTTAAAATGGTTTATGTAATATTAGAAATAATTTTTCTCAAGGCTGCACACTGTCACTATTACTATTTAATATTGTATTAGAAATGTTAGCTTTGCATCAAATTGGGAAATCATCTTTACATTTAATGGTTCTGATAAAGGCCTCATTTCTAAAATATATAGAGAATTGTCTCATATATATATATAAGAATTCAAGCCACTCTTCAATAGATAAGTGGTCAAGGGATATGAACAGATGACAATTTTCAGATGATGAAATTAAAACCATCTCTAGTCATATGAAAAGTTGCTCCAAATCACTATTGATCAGAGAAATGCAAATTAAGACAACTCTGAGGTACCACTACACATCTGTCAGATTGGCTAAAATGACAGGAAAAGATAACGATGAATGTTGGAGGGGATGTGGGAAAGCTGGGACACTAATACATTGTTGGTGGAACTGTGAACAGATCCAACCTGGATATGTTCCTGGAGAGTAATTTGGAGCTATGCTCAAAAAGTTATCAAACTGTGCATACCCTTTGACCCAGCAATATTTTTATTGGTCTTATATCCCAAAGAGATCTTAAAGGAGGGAAAGGGACCCACATGTGCGAGAATGTTGGTGGCAGCCCTTTTTGTAGTGGCTAGAAACTGGAAACTGAATGGATGCCCATCAATTGGAGAGTGGCTGAATAAATTATGGTATATGAATGTTATGGAATATTATTGCTCTGTAAGAAATAACCAGCAGGATGATTTCAGAGAGGCCTGGAGAGACTTGCATGAACTGATGCTGAGTGAAATGAGCAGAACCAGGAAATCATTATACACAGCAACAACAATATTACATGATGATCAATTCTGATGGACATGGCTCTCTGCAACAAAGAATTGTCTCAAACCAATTCCAATTGTTCACTGAAGAAAACCATATACACCCAGAGAGAGGGATATGAAATATGGTCCACAACGTAACATTTTCATGCTCTCTATTGAGGTTTGCTTGCATTGTGTTTCCTTTCTCTGATTTTCTTTTTTTTTCTTGTAGATAGAATTTTTCTTGCATAACTTGTCAAGTATTTCAACATTATTAACATGTAGTGGACTTCCTGCCATCTAGGGGAGGGGAGGGGATTGGGGGTAAAATTTGTAATGGAAAGCTTTGTAAAGATCAGTGCTGGGGAACTACCCATATATATGTTATACAAATAAAAAGCTTTAATATAAAAAAAGAAATGTTAGCTTTGGCAGTAAGAGAAGAAAAAGACATTAAAGAAATTAGAGTAGGGAATGAGGAAACCAAATTATCACTCTTTGCAGATGATATGATGGTATACTTAAAAGAACCCTAGAGACTCAACTAAAAAATTACTACAAACAATTCACAAGTTTAGCAAAGTTGCAGGATACAAAATAAATCCACATAAATCATGTGCATTTTTATATATTACCAACAAAGTTTAGCAGCAAGACATACAAAAAGAAATTCCATTCAAAATAACGGTTGATAGTATAAAATATTTGGGAATCTATCTGCCAAGGAAAGTCAGGAACTATATGAACTAAACTACAAAACACTTTCCACACAAATAAAGTAAAGCCTAGTCAATTGGAAAAACATCAAGTGCTCATGCATAGGACGAGGGAATATAATAAAAATGACAGTACTATCCAAACTAATTTACTTATTTAGTGCCATACCAATCAAACTCCCATGAAATTATTTTACAGATCTAGAAAAAATAGTAGCAAAGTTCATATAGATATTATAAAGCAGCGGTCATCAAAACCATTTGGTACTGGCTAAGAAATAGAGCAGTCGATCAGTGGCATACGATAGGATCACAGGACAAACTAGTCAATAACTATAGCAATTTAGTGTTCAATAAACCGAAAGGCCCCAGCTTTTGGGATAAGCACTCACTATTCGGCAAAAACTGCTGGGAAAATTGGAAACTAGGGATGGACCCACACCTCACAACACATACCAAGATGAGATCCAAATGGATTCATGATTTAGATATAAAAAGTGATATTATAAGCAAATTAGAAGAACATGGGATAGTTTACCTCTCAGACTTGTGGAGATGGAATAAATTTATGTCCAAAGAAGAACTGGAAATCTTAATTAAACACCAGATAGGAAATTTTGACTATATTAACTTAAAAAGTTTTTGTACAAACAAAACCAATGCAGTCAAGATTAGGAGGGAAGCAATAAATTGGGAAATCACCTTTACATTTAATGGTTCTGATAAAGGCCTCATTTCTAAAATATATAGAGAATTGTCTCATATTTATAAGAATTTAAGCCACTCTCCAATCGATAAATGGTCAAAGGATATGAACAGGCAATTTTCAGATGATGAAATTAAAACTACTTCTAGTTATATGAAAAGGTGCTACAAATCACTACTATCAGAGAAATGCAAATTAAGACAACTCTGAGATACCATTACACATATGTCAGATTGGCTAAAATGACAGGAAAAGATAAAGATAAATGTTGGAGGCGATGTGGGAAAACTGAGTCACTGATACCTTGTTGGTGGAACTATGAACGGATCCAACCATTCTGGAGAGCAATTTGGAACTATGCCCAAAAATTTATCAAACTGTGCATACCCTCTGACCCAGCAATGTTTCCATTGGGCTTATATCCCAAAGAGATCTTAAAGGAGGGAAAGAGAATGTTTGTATCAGCCCTTTTTGTAGTGGCAAGAAACTGGAAGCTGAATGGATGACCATCAATTAGAGAATGGCTGAATAAATTATGGCATATGAATGTTATGGAATATTATTGTTCTATAAGAAACAACCAACAGAGAGGTCTGGAGAGACTTGCATAAACTGATACTGAGTGAAATGAGCAGAACCAGGAGATCATTATACAAGGCAATAACAAAACTATATGATGATCAGTTCTGATGGACATGGCTCTCTGCAACAATGAAATGCTTCAAACCAATTCCGATTGGTCAGTGAAGAAGGCCATATACACCCAGAGAAAGGGATATGAAATATGGACCACAGCATAACATTTCCATGCTGTCTATTGATGTTTGCTTGCATTGTGTTTCCTTTCTCAGATTTTTTTTTTGTAGACATGATTTTTCTTGCACTGCAACATAAGTGTGGAAATATGCATACATATATTTGATTTGTCATTAACATAATTAACATGTAGTAGACTTCCTGCCATCCAGGAGAAGGTTGGGGACTAGGAGGGAAAAATTTGTAACAGGAAGCTTTATAAGGATTATTGTTGAAGAATTACCTACACATATGTTTTGCAATTAAAAAGCTTTAATAAAATGCATTTTAAAAGAATTAATTTTTCTTTGAATTTTTTATAAATTTTTTTTAGTAAATCAAAAACACCTGGAAATTCTATTCCATTAACACACATTTTTTTTTTCTCTCCATAGGATTACATTCAATTTTTTAGTTGTTCTCTTTTCAATGGTGGTTAATCTGGAGGGAAGATATCTTACATTGTTTTCTTTTTCTGTCTTTTGATTGTTTTCTAGTATTTTTATCATAATATATGGTCACTAATTTGTTTATTCTATTATAATTTTTATGAAGTTTCTTTTGGGAGTTTTCCATTAATTTTAGCAAATTCTTTATCTGTCCTTTATAATCTGTTTTTACACTTATATTAAACTATTTACATTATAAGTCTTCAGAGTTTTTAATTCATTTTAAAATCATTCTTCTAGTAGTCATACATGTATGTATATTTATTTTTGCTATTTTTTAACATTCTTTTAAAAATTTTGAGTTCAAATTTTCTCCATGAGTTCTCCCCCACACACTCACAGCAATATGATATCAATTATATATGTGAACTTATGCAAAACATATTTTCATTTTAGCTGGATCATATACACACAAAAGCAAGACAAATAAAGTCTGTTTGAACTTTGATTTCATCAGTTCTTTTTCTTTCTAAAGGTGGATAGTACTTTTTAATCTTTTTTTCATTTTCTAATTATATATTTTATAATTAATCATCATTATAATATTGCTGTTACTGTGTACAATGATCCATTTTGTTCACTTCAGTTTAATTGATTCATAAAGGTTATCCCATGTTTTGTTTTGTTTTGTTTTAAATTATCCCCTTTGTCATTTCTTATGCCACAAAATTACTCCAAATCGTCAAGCCCTACAACTCATTCAGCCAGTCCTCAATTATAAGCATTCCTGCAATTTGCAATTTTTTGTCACCACAAAAAGAGCGGCTATTAACATTTTTTGTAGGTGCTTTTTCCCTTTTTTTAGGAGAGGGATATAGACTTAGTAATGGTATTTCTGGATAATTGACTATACACACTTATGTAGTTCTTTGAACATAATTTCAAATTTTTATCCAGAATGGCTGGATTAGTTCACAAATCCACCAATAGCTCATTATTGTACCTATTTTTCTTCATACACCTCCAGCATTTGTCATTTTTGATAACTGCAAGGTGGTAGCTTAGAGTTGTTTTAATTTTAATTTCTCTAACCAATAGTGATTTAGAGCATTTTTTTCATATAACTATAGCTTTGATGTCTTCATCTGAATACAACCTGTTCATATCCTTGGACCATTTATCAATTTGGGAATGACTCTTTTTTGTTTCTTATAGATTTGATTCAGTTTCCTATATTTGGTAGATGAGGCCTTTCTGGGAAATATCCTGCAATTATATATATGTATATATATATATATATAATATGCATATATAATATATACATATATATGTTATATATATATGTATATATATATATATATATATAATTTCACTCTACATTTTAGCAAAAAAAAAAAAAAGCCGTTTCCCTAATAATCTCTTTTAGTTAGATCTGTTTGGATTTTTGCTCTGTGATCATGATTGATATGTCTACCTTTTTTAGTTCAGCTGATACATAATAGATTCTGCTCTATTCTCTTATTTTAAGCATGTTTAAAGTGTCTCAGATAATAATATATTGTTTGATTCTAATGTCTCTAATTTGCATTGGAAAAAAAAAACCAAACATTTACTGTGGGTTATCCTTTGATTTCCTGGCCACCTTTTGGTCTTGCACTCTTCCCTATTCATTACTAGAGCAGATATGTAAGAAAGCTGGAATAGATCGCTTTTTATCACTTTCTTATCTTTTATATAGAAATAATTTTTTTTTATTTTAAAAAATCTTATTTTTACCTCACCTTCATTTTTTAATATATTTCTTCTACTCAAAGAGAAACTACTTACAACAAAGGATAAAAAAGAAAGAGGCAAAAGAAAAGTTAAAAAAAACTAGCCAAATTTATTGGCCAAGTTTAGCAGCACACGCAATGTTCTATGCCTTTAGTCTCTATTTCTGAAAAAGAAAGGATGAAGGTATATGTTCTCATTTCTTCTTCAGATCTAAATTAATTCATTACAATTACTATGAATTCATTTTGTTTGTTTTGTCCTTTCCATTATGATCTTTTAGTGATTTTGTATATTAATTCCTATTTCTTCTTACACCACTTTGCATGGTGTCTTCTCATGCTTCTGAGTTATTCACATTTAAAATTTCTTATAGTTCCATAATATTTTTTGCAATCATTGTTTTATTGCAATCATTTGTTTAGTGGTTCTTTAACCTATCAAAATCCACCTTATTTCCAAGTTTTTGCTATGAAAAGTGTTACTATGACTGTTTGGGTACATACAAAGGCTTCTTTTCTGCTTTTTCCTACCATAAAGTTAAAAAACAACCAAAAACATTTCAGCAATCACATCTGCCAGTTCTTTCAGTACTCAAGAATATTCATGTTCATGTGGATCTGGTAATTTGAACTTATTAAGGGCATCCATTTATTATTACCATTCATCTGTTTTTCTATGGTATGATCTTCCTGTGATTTCATTTTGTTTTTAATTCTCCAGGCTAAATATTAATAGCTTTGGAAGAGAAAACAACAAAAATGAGGATTGCAATATCCTATTTCCACTCTTTAATATGTCATTCTAGCCTAATCAGTTGAGTCATGTGCCTTCTCTGATATTTTATCATTTTTCTCTACATTTTTATACTGAATTTAACAAACATCAATTAAATTAGAATTTTCATATGTAAAGAAGAATCCAAAATGAAGTTTTTATGTGAAAATATGAATCTTTGTTAGATACATTCTGGGGTTTTTTTGAGTTTATAATAAATTCAACTGGTAAATTTCAAAACTGTCCTGATTTTCCCCCTTCTATCTCCTTCTGTTTTTTCTGCATTTAAAAATGTTTCAGTGATATTATAACTCTGTCCATCTGTCTGTATGTCTCTCTCTCTTTTCTCCTTTTTCCCAAGCCTAATGTCTTGCTCCTTGTTCCTTCTCAGTACTCCCTTTTGTAATGAGTGTGTCTATCCAAGGAAAGCAAATTCCTAAATTTGCTTTTTCCAAATATGTACCTCTCATTCTATACTTTTAGTCCATCATCCTTCTGGAAAGAAGAGAATAGCAAGATTTGTCATTGATCCTCTAGCATCCTGAGTAAAGTTCTTAAATCTTTCAACTGTATTTTCCCCTTATGAAGCTGTTAATATATACATTGTTATCTGGAGTCTGTTCACTTTACTCTCTAGCAGTTCAAACAAGCCTTTCCACGTTTTTCCAAAACCGTCTATTTTATCATTTTAATCACTAAAATTAGCATTTTAAGGCAAAATATCCCATTATACATATGTACCATAATTTATTCATTCATGTCCAAATTAGTTGTTAATTTTTGTTAGTTCTTCACTATAACAACAACAATAGCTGCTATTAACATATTTTAATAGATGTCCTTTGACTTTACCATTTACGATGTATGCAACATTGAAAAAGTTGCTTAAGCTGGGTCTCAGGTTCATAAAAAAAAACTAGGAAATTGTAATACATGACCTCTAAAACTGCCTTTAACTCTCATATTCAGCTACATGATCATTTCACTCTTTTTTTGATGTGTTTGGGGATTTTAAAGGATCTGCACAATTTAGTGAATTGGGTAACAAGCTTCTAAATTGTATTGCAGAAGAACTAAGTCAATAATTACAGTTCTAGAGTATCTCTGTGTCTTTTTTCTGCCATTTTAGTAAAAGCAATTTTCCTTATTTTGGTCATCTTTGCCAATATAATGGGCAAGAGATAAAAACTCAGAATTGCCTTTATTTAAATTTGTCTTATTATTTTGACTTGGAGATTTTTTTTTAAAAAAGTGATTATTAATAGTTTGGATTTTGTCCTTTGAGTACTACCTGCTTGCATTATTTGAATGTTAATCTATTGAAGAATGTCTCAGCTTCAAATCACTAAGTATGACGGCTTTGGTGGCTTTCATGCTCCCTGAACTTCCTATTTATCTAAGATCCAGCCAATTGTAACTTGTATCTTATATATTTTAGTCACACACACACACACACACACACACGCAAACACAAACACACACATTTCATAGTATTAGGGAATATAGATTGGATGTGTAGTTTCATTGAGATAGAGAATTATCAGACTAGGGAATCACCTTCTCCCAATGCAGAGGGACCTCTCTTTAACTTATTATCTTAGAGAATTACCTCCAGTTCAGAACTGAGCTATTCTAAAATGAGGGATTCTTGAACTGGGGCTTCCTGAATCTGAACAAATTCTTTATACATTATGCCATGGCTGTCTGTATCTTGGATAGGACACCTTTTCTCTTTAAAATAATAATAATAATAATAGCTTTTATTTTCCAAATAAATGCAAAGATAGTTTTCGATATTCATCCTTGCAAAACCTTGTGTTCCAAACTTTTCTCCTGCTCTTCTCACCACCTCCTCCTCTAGAGAGCAAGTAATCCAAATTAAGCTAAACATTTGCAATTCTGCTAAACATATTTCCATCTTTATCATGCTGCAGAAAGAAAATATCAAAAATGTAAAAAATAGAGAAAGAGAAAAACAACAAGCAAACAACAAAAAGGGTGAAAATATTAAGTTGTGATCCACATTCAGTCCCCACAGTCCTTCAGTACCTAAGTCGTCTCTCTGGATGCCGATGGCTCTTTCCCTCACAAATCTTTTGGAACTGGCCTGAATCACCTCATTGTTGAAAAGAGCCAAGTCCATCACAGGTAATCATCATATAATCTCGCTGTGCCTTTGTACAATGTTCTCTTGGTTCTACTCACTTCACTTAGCATCAGTTCATGTAAGTATGAAATCTTTTCTTAAAGAGAAACTTGAAGCTAGATAGTTATGGAATCAACATCATAAATAAATAGTTCAATCTTGACAAGGAGAAGAGCAACTTCTTCAATAGTCTACAAAGGAGAACATGCTAGATGATGTCAAAAGATTCATAGAAGTTCCATAGAAAAGAAGAGAATCTTTCTATCTGTATCTCTATCTCTCAGCATGTTTCCTTTCTGTCATTCTTAGATAGAATATTTATTATTCACCAAATGGAGGTCACCACTCTTGAGAAAGTTATAATCTATTATACTGTAGTCTATATAGACAAACTTTAAGTTAATTTTGAAAAACAAATTTATTCTCAGACAACAAGCATCTATTGATAATATTGCTGAGGGTTTTGAAAGTATGCAAGGGTCAAGTTATCTAAAAGTCCAGTCACAAGGGTGGAAAAGACAACACATGAGCATTTGCCTGTGTTCTGGACAATTAATGCTCTTATATCTTTAATGAAATTTAAAAAGCAAAAACCAAAGAGTTTTTTTTTGTTTTGTTTTGTTTTGTTTGCTTGTTTTTGTTTCTGTTTTTTTTTTCTTCTTTGTAAGAAAAGACAAAGCAGCACAGTATCAGAGTGGCAAACCTGGAAGACTCATCTTTGAGTTCAAATCTGGCCTCAGATATTTCCTGGAAAATGTACTTAGCCCTGTTTGTTTCAGTTTCTTCCTCTGTAAAGCAAACTGGAAAAAGAAATGGAAAATGTCTCCAGTTTCTGCTAAGTAAACTCCAAATGCAGTCACAAAGAGTTGGATGGAATTGTAAATGGAACAACAAAAAAGCAAAGTTGACCCAATCTCATATTACAAAATGTTGGTTCTCTGACAATTCCCTGTACTCCATATTTATCTGATATCTAAGTCAGTCCTAACTCATATCTTTTGATAATTAATTTCCTTAACTACTCTCTGCTGGAACATACATGAAGTATGAATTGGGTTTTGTTTTTGCCATTTAGTGGCCTAAAGGTAATATTTCCCAGAAACTTATGCTTTCAGAGGGCATTTATTAACAAATACTAATGAATGGATGGGAGAGTTATGTCTTCTAATCTAAGGGAGGGATAACATGACTAATAGTCTTTATTTTCTCTTGGTCTTCTTGACTAAAGGTCTTCTGCTGCTTTGATAGGAGTTAGCTGGTGTGGAAGTCCTGAGAGAGGAGAAGGTTTATAATCCTTATTTTTCAATAATTGCTTTGGGACTCTTCAGCAAGGAGTCACCCAATATCATTGTATATCTTTCTCTGATCCTCATAAGATAATCTCTTATCTGAGATATTTACTTGAGGATTCATATCATCATTCCACATCCTTAGGGTACCCAACCCTCCTTTCCTTAGGAAGTGCTTCATATCTGTTTCTTAGCTAGAACTGTAAGTAGTTCTTCCTTTTATTCTGTGTCAGATTTCTTAGCTCTCCAAATTCCTGACACTGATTGTATGTTTCATCTACATTTTGGAGTCATTTGTTTATCTGGAAATTCTCCTTTTTTGCAGAAGTACTTCATTTTTTGATGACCTGAAAGGAAAAGATGTTTTGTTCAAGAATCTTTATTTGTTTCAATTAATAAGAAATATTTCTATCTATCTTACCTGAATAAACTGAAATACACACATACATACAAATATCATAGCAGATATCCATCATCAAGCAAAACAAATTCTGTTTCCTAACTCTATCACTTTTTTTTCAGGAGATGGGTAGCATCTCTGTATTATTTATTTTTCCACTGGACTGATCCCTGGTTTCTAGGATTTTTCCTCTTATAAAAAGATGCTATAAACATTTTCATATATATGGGTACATTTCCTCTGTCTTTGATCTTTTTGGAGTGTAGGCCTTAAAATTATATCAACAGAGCAAAGGGCATATACATTTTAGTGATTTGGGGGGCATAGTTCTATTTTTTTAAGTGATTGAATTCAACAGTGCATTGATGTCCCTGTTTTTCCATAATCCCTCCAACATTTTCCTTTTCTTTGCCATCTTTGGCAATTTGATGATTATGAAGTGCACCCTCAGCATTACATAACCTACTTTCCTTTCTCTTCTTGAAAAGATAAATAGACCACAATATGATCATAAATAAGTCTTTTGACAGAGGGAATTTGAGCTTGAATGGATAACAAATACAGCATAAGATTTGGAGTCAGGAAGGCCTGAATTCAAATCCTGTCTTGGACTGTATGTCCCTGGGTAAATCTTGTATAAACAGAGCAGTCATAGCCACCACTTGATTTCCTGATATACACAATTAGCATAGTGAATACACCTTTCCCATAAAAAGTCCTACTTAGCTTTCCCCAAGCTGGAGAACTTGGCCCTCTTGCTAAGCATCACAATAAAGCTTCTTCCTTTGCCCTAGAGATTGTTTGAACCAGTGAATTCATTCTCCCTGACTCCCCACTTTCTTGACTTCTTGGACCTCATCACATCTGCCTCTAGCTCTAGCTCTCTTAATTTTTCTTCCACTTCAATCTTCTTTCTCTTCTTCCTTTAGGTTTAATTCTTTTCATTATCTTTTTTATGTTCCACATCTCCTCCTACTCATTGCTAGCCTTAGGGAATTCAACATCTGACAGATACCCTCCTTCTAAGTTAGTTTAGCATATCCCCTAGCCAAAACCTCAGTCACAATTCTTTCTCCTAAACTTCAAGTCTTTTGCTATACTTGGTGATATCTAGTTAGTCCCTAATTGTATGGTTATATATTTGAAGAAGTAATTTCCTTGCTCCCTGAATGAGAAAAGTTCTTCCCTATCTGATCTTCCAAGTTATTTCCTATTTCAGACTGTCTCAACACCATCCTGCCCTTCACACACACACACACACACACACACACACACACACACACACACACTTTCTTAGAAAAATTTAATGCTCCCAATTTCTCTCGATCTTTCTCTATCCTTTTTATTCTCAGTTGGTTGGCCTGAAGCAATAGGACATTCCTCCCTCCTTCAGTTTTTGATTGACTCTGATAAGACTCAGTGTAAGTCAGCACTGTGAATTGGCTACCAAAGAAAAATTAATGGGATTTTAGGTGACATTAATCGAAATATAGTGTCAGAAGTCAGAGAGATAATAGTTTCATTCTAAATCTGTGCTTGTCAGACCCATATCTGGAGTGGTACTTCTGCCATCACACTTAAAGACCAGTTTTGAATGTGTTGTAGTACATACAGTGGAAGACAAGGATGGTAAAGTGACTCACAAGAAACATTAAATCACAAATGACCTCCTTAAAAACTTATAAAAGTCTCTTCCACCTGTAAAATTCTAGGACCTGAGAATTGAAAGGTATTTGTCCCAAATATATAATGTTCTATCAAGACATGCTGGTGTCCCCCAAAAACAGGCCTATAAATCAATGGCTATCTATGCCCCATGATCCTTCTTGATATAATTTGAAGGTTCAGATAACAGCCCTAGGAATTTGTCATTGAGAGAGATAAGCAGCATCTTGCATGCATTCAGGAGGGAATCATCAGAAACAAGATAAAAAGATATATTCAAAAACAAAAATGAAATCCCTTCTAATCACTTTTTGTTGATACATGCCACAATCTTAAAATATCCTCTAAAAAATCTCAGGGTATATATGGTGGCACTTGTGTATGGAATTTTTTTCTTCCAATGTGTTCTCTAGGTTTAATTAGTATCATGAAGTCTTGGACCATTTGAGAGCAGTTTGGTTACTAGCAATATCTTCCCTCTTTCAGAAATCTGGGGAGATAAATCTGTTTTTAAACAAATTTAAATAAAATGTAAATACTATCTAAATTGTAGCCTGAAGTATGTGTCTGTGTGTGTTTAAAGCAGCATGTGATTTAAAAACCTTATTGTGGTTTTGTCTTGTACACAATCCTAGTAACAATTTGGGAGGGACCCAACTAACTGTAAAACAGTAAATGATAAAATGATATATGTATTTATAGTATTTATATTGTTCACCAGCTTTTTATGTAACTACTTCTTGGCTTCAGGGTAGATTTTTTCCCCCAGGGCATGTTAAGATTTTATCTGTTTACTTTTCTTCATGAACAATAGGTTATTTAGTGTCTTTCTTTAAAATTCAAGTTGGGGTGTGCATTTTAATAACCTTTTCAATTTGCTTTGTTCTTTTGCTTTCTTTCTGTATTAACTTTCCTACTTTTTGATCTGGGTAAAGGTGAGATGGCTTTGTAATTCCATAGATTTGGGGCCAAACAAAAGAGGTTCAGATTATGATCCAAAATCATAGAATCATAGATTTGAAACTGGAACAGATCCTAGAAATTCTCTGGTCCCAGATGATCATAAACTTAAAATAGGAAAATATTTGGTTCTTTACTCATTTTATAAATGAGGAAACTGACGACCCCAGAGAACCGAATTGCCCAAGGCTCTACAGATAAGTAAGTTGCAGAGCAAAAGTGTATCTTTTGCTTTTCCAGCTCTAAGCTTCACTCTTGTTATTCCCTCTCTAAATGGTATTCCTTCCTTTCTCCATTTCTCTCTACCAAAATCCTCTCTATTCTTCAAAGTCCAGATCAAATATATCATCTTTTTCATAAAGCACCACTCCTCTCATCTTTCCCATTTCTAAAGTTATTTTTTCCTTTGAACCCTTTCAGCATTTTGTCTATATCTTTTATTACATGTAACTCTTCATAAATTGCATTATAATTATAACAAGGATTTTAATCAGCTCTGCAACCTCTTGTTATGCCAGGTTTAATATGAAGCGTTAATCATAATTAAATGATATGATTTGAATCAACATTCAGGGTCTTCTCAACCAAGGTGCTTGACAGCAATCCTAAATCAAACAAAATAATAAAGCATTTAAAACCAGAATAGTGAAATAAATACCAAAAGAAAAACTATTCAAATCATTCTCCATCTCCCATTTACAAAAAGGATACAATCAATGAGAAAATGAATTCTTCTCAGACTCCAAATTGTGAACCAGGCACTGTGCTAAGTTCTGGGGATAGCAAAAAAAGGGGGGGAGGAAGAGAGAATGGAGGAAAGAAGGAAGGAAAGGAGGGAAGGAGGAATGGAAGGAGGAAGGAAGGAAAGAAGGAAGAAAGGAAGGAAGGAAAGTAGGGAGAGAACTCTAAATTTATGCTCCCATGACCCATTTTTATAGAGGCTTAGCCTTACCCAAGATCACAATGAGCCAATATGGAAACTCAGTTCAGGTCTTAGGACTTTATCTATAATACTATTCAATTTTTCACAAGAGTATGAAGTACTTCTGGGCTTCTAGAGGGCAGTCCTTCATGAACTTAGAAACAGCAGTCATATCTCACATCATTAGCCTTCTCGTCCCCAGGTAAAAAGCACCAGTTCCATCAAATATCTCTTAAATGATTTTTCCCCACAGGATCCTCCCTACTCTTCTGAACCTTTGTCAGCATTTTCTGGGCGTGTTCTAATTTGTCTGTATTGAGAGAAATGAAAGATTAGAACAGGCTGAAGTCTGTTATTATCATTTTTATACATTGTGAAAAATAATTTCATTCCTAAATTACAATAAGTAGTACATAGTAGTATATTAAAATAAATCTGAACATTGCTAATTAAAAATACTAATAAAATCAGAATGGGATGCATTAATATTACCTATTTTCATTAACTATTTTCAGCAGGTAGTTTGGTATAGTAGTAGAAAGAGGACAAATCTGAGTTTCATTCCCAGTTCCTACTAACTGCATAACTTTGAGTAAGTTTCTATATCATTGTTTACTTTAATTTTCTCATCTGTAACATAAGGGCATCTTATTATATGATTTTTCAGATGTCTTGATTCTTTCTAAATGGGTGCCCTGTTAACTTCTATCTCCCTCAGTTTTCTCATTCATAAAATGGGGATAGTAATAGCATCTAACCTATAGAAAAATAATATTTATAAAGTATTTAGCATAATGCCTGTTCAGTAATTTCAGTCTGATTCTTCATGATCCCATTAGGTAAGAAATAATGACATTTCTTGGCAGAGATACTGGGATGGTTTGTAATTTTCTTCTACAGCTCATTTTACAGATGAAGAAACAAACAGGGTTAAGTGATTTGCCCATGGTCACATAGCTAAGAAGTATCTGAGGCCAGATTTGACTTCAGAAAGCTGAGTCTTCCAAGGCTAGAACTCTATCCCCTGCACCACCTAGTAGGTAAATGGAAGTAAGGGACTTCCTTCTCCTCTCCCTCATCCAAGAATTTACCCACACAAAATGCATAATCAAAGGCTCTGACAATATGGCTATTTATAAAAATACTAAATTTGAGCAGTAAATCAGTTTGAATAAACTCTGAAATCTATGGAAAAAAACTTTGGGAAATGATTGCTCTGATGAACTCTCAAAGTGTCTTCACTAAATCTGAATGCTTCTTAAGGATGTGAGAAAATAAAAAGAAATTTCTTGACATGGTATTTCATTGCTCATTTTTCTGCTTTCAAGACAGCTCTGTTAGGAAACAAACATATGAGAAAGGTGCAGGTAAGCAATTTAGAAAGTAAAGATTTCTTCATAAGAATCTCAGGATGCTTAGATGGAACCATTCTAGAATCATAAAATCCCTAATTTACATTTACAGGGATATTATTCTATGAAAGAGTGAAAAATATTCTATGAATCCATAGAATCATTGGCATGCTTTTTTTGCCTCTAAAAGGGCTCTTAAAAATTTGTTAATGTTATACAAATTAAATTCCTAAATTAACTTTGATAGTCCTTCCTTAAGGGAAAGCACATTTAAAATTAAATTTGTGTGTGATTACCTCCAACATTGGCTTATTAACAACTACCTAGATATTTATGGGTTTTCATGCATTAAATTTTTGTTCAAGATTATTCACAGTTTGCTAATTGGTGTGATATTTGATGAATATTGATGGTGTGGTTTGTGCAAATGATGTTCATATGAAAGGGGAGTAAGTATAAGCCCTGTCCAGCAAAACTCTGAACACAGGCTTTACAGTTTTTGTGCTGGAATTAGATGCAATCCACTAAAAATTCTTTGACAGTCAAAATTCACAACAATGTATCATTCCAAAGGAACTAAAAACTGAACACCAGACATCTTCATAGCAGAAGTGTAAATTGATTAAGACCCTGTAGATAGATAGATAGATAGATAGATATAAAATCAATGCTATTTATTTGCCACTATTTTAAGGGAAATTGTTCCCTTTTACTGAAGTCATTAGTATGTATGAATGACTAAAACTGCCCATCTCAATCTCTCCCATATCTGCCACAATTTCAGGTGAACTGGCATCATTTACAAATGGCCACCAGTGAAGCAATCAGGTTTCTGAGTTTATAACTATCTTTTTTTTTTTTTTTTTTTTTTTTTTTTTTTTTTTTTTAAATTTTTATTTTATTTGAATAACATATGTGTGGGTAATTCTTCAACAATAACCCTTACATAGTTTTCCGTTACAAATTTTTCCCCCCAACTCCCCACCCCTCCCCCTAGATGGCAGGATATCCACTACATGTTAATTATGTTAAAATATTGGCAAATCGAATATATGTATACATATTTCCAAACTTATCATTGGTGCGCAAGAAAAATCTTATCTACACGAACGATATATCAGATAAAGGAAACACAATGTAAGCAAACATCAATCAAGGAGTATGAGAATGTTATGTTGTGGTCCACATTTCGCATCCCTCTCTCTGGGTGTATATGGCTCTCTTCAGTGAACAATTGGAGGTGGTTTGAAACATTTCATTGTTGAAGAGAGCCATGTCCATCAGAATTGATCGTCATATAGTACTGTTGTTGCTGTGTATAATGATCTCCTGGTTCTGCTCATTTCACTCAGCATCAGTTCATGTAAGTCTCTCCAGGCCTCTCTGAAATCATCTTGCTGGTCATTTCTTACAGAACAATAATATTCCATAACATTCATATACCATAATTTATTCAGCCATTCTCCAATTGAAGGGCATCTATTCAATTTCCAGTTTCTAGCCACTACAAAAAGGGCTGCCACAAACATTCTTGCACATGTGGGGCCTTTTCCTTCCTTTATGATTTCTTTGGGATATAAGCCCAATAGAAATGCTGCTGGGTCAAAGGGTATGCACAGTTTGATAACTTTTTGAGCATAGCTCCAAATTGTTCTCCAGAATGGCTGTATCCGTTCACAGCTCCACCAACAATGCATCAGTGTCCCAGCCTTCCCACAACCCCTCCAACATTCATCATTAACTTTTCCTGTCATTTTAGCCAATCTGACAGGTGTGAAGTGGTATCTCAGGGTTGTCTTGATTTGCATTTCTCTGATCAATAGTGATTTGGAGCACCTTTTCATATGACTATAAATAGTTTTAATTTCATCCTCTGAAAATTGTCTGTTCATATCCTTTGACCATTTATTGATTGGAGAATGGCTTGAATTTTTATAAATATGAGACAATTCTCTATATATTTTAGAGATGAGACCTTTATCAGAACCCTTAAATGTAAAGATGATTTCCCAATTTATTGCTTCCCTCCTAATCTTGTCTGCATTGATTTTGTTTGTACAAAAACTTTTTAATTTAATATAGTCAAAGTTATCTATCTGGTTTTCAATTAAAAGTTCCAGTTCTTCTTTGGACATAAATTTATTCCATCTCCACAGGTCTGAGAGGTAAACTATATTATGTTCCTCTAACTTGTTTACAAAATCACTCTTTATATCCAGATCATGAACCCATTTAGATCTTATCTTGGTATGTGGTGTTAGATGTGGGTCAAGCCCTAATTTCTTCCACACTAGTTTCCAGTTTTCCCAGCAGTTTTTGTCAAATAGTGAATACTTATCCCAAAAGCTGGGGTCTTTGGGTTTATCAAAAACCAAATTGCTATAGTTATTGCCTAGTTTGTCTTGTGATTCTATCCTATTCCACTGATCGACTACTCTATTTCTTAGCCAGTACCAAATGGTTTTGATGACCGCTGCTTTATAATATAGTTTTAGATCTGGTACAGCAAGTCCACCATCTTCAGCCTTTTTTTTCATTAATCCCCTTGAAATTCTAGACCTTTTGTTTTTCCAAATGAACTTTGCTACTATTTTTTCTAGATCTGTAAGATAATTTCTTGGGAGTTTGATTGGTATGGCACTAAATAAGTAAATTAGTTTGGGTAGTATTGTCATTTTTATTATATTTGCTCGTCCTACCCATGAGCATTTTAAGTTTTTCCAATTGACTAGGTCTGATTTGATTTGTGTGGAAAGTGTTTTGTAATTTAGTTCATATAGTTCCTGACTATCCCTTGGCAGATAAATTCCCAAATATTTTATACTATCAACAGTTATTTTGAATGGGATTTCTTTTTGTATCTCTTGCTGCTGAACTTTATTGGTAATATATAAAAATGCTGATGATTTATGTGGATTTATTTTGTATCCTGCCACTTTGCTAAAGGTGTGAATTGTTTCTAGTAGTTTTTTAGTTGAGTCTCTAGGATTCTCTAAGTATACCATCATGTCATCTGCAAAGAGTGATAATTTGGTTTCTTCACTACCTACTCTGATTCCTTTTATCTCTTTTTCTTCTCTTATTGCTAAAGCTAACATTTCTAATACAATATTAAATAGTAATGGTGACAGTGGGCAGCCTTGTTTCACTCCTGATCTTATTGGGAATGGTTCTAGTTTGACTCCATTACATATGATGCTTGCTGAAGGTTTTAAGTAGATACTACTTATCATTTTAAGGAAAAGCCCATTTATTCCTATACTCTCCAGTGTTTTTAATAGGAATGGGTGTTGGATTTTATCAAAGGCTTTTTCTGCATCTATAGAGATAATCATATGATTTTTATTAATTTGGTTATTAATATAATTGATTATGCTAATAGTTTTCCTAATATTGAACCAGCCCTGCATTCCTGGTATAAATCCTACTTGGTCATGATGTATTATCCTGGGGATGACTTTCTGTAATCTTGTTGCTAAAATCTTATTTAAAATTTTTGCATCAATATTCATTAGGGAAATGGGTCTATAGTTTTCTTTCTCAGTTTTCTCCCTACCTGGTTTAGCTATCAGCACCATATCTGTGTCATAGAAGGAATTTGGTAGTACACCTTCTTTCCCTATTTTTTCGAATAGTTTATATAGTATTGGGATTAATTGTTCCTTGAATGTTTGGTAAAATTCACATGTAAATCCATCTGGTCCTGGAGATTTTTTCTTAGGGAGTTGATTAATAGCTTGTTCTATTTCTTTTTCTGAAATAGGGCTATTTAAATAATTTATTTCCTCTTCCGTTAGTCTGGGCAATCTATATTTTTGTAGATACTCCTCCATTTCATTTACATTCTCAAATTTATTGGCATAAAGTTGGGCAAAGAAACTCCTAATTATTACTCTAATTTCCTCTTCATTGGAGGAAAGTTCTCCCTTATCATTTTTGAGACTAATAATTTGATTTTCCTCTTTTCTTTTTCTAATCAAATTAACTAAAGGCTTATCTATTTTGTTGGTTTTTTCATAAAACCAACTCTTACTTTTATTTATTAATTCAATAGTTTTCTTATTTTCAATTTTATTGATCTCCCCTTTAATTTTGAGAATTTCCAATTTAGTATTTAATTGAGGGTTTGTAATTTGGTCTTTTTCTAGCTTTTTTAATTGTAAGCCCAGTTCATTAATCTTCTCCTTCTCTGTTTTACGCAAGTAAGCATCTAGAGATATAAAATTACCCCTTATAACCGCTTTAGCCGAGTCCCACAAATTTTGGTATGTTGTCTCATTGTTGTCATTCTCCTGGATGAAATTTTCGATTGTGTCTATAATTTGCTCTTTCACCCATTCGTTCTTCAGGATTAGATTATTTAATTTCCAAATAACTTGTGGCCTATTTTCTCCTGGCCTTATATTACATGTGAGTTTTATTGCATCATGATCTGAGAAGGATGCATTTACTATTTCTGCTTTTCTGCAATTGATTTTGAGGTTTTTATGCCCTAACACATGATCAATTTTTGTATAAGTTCCATGAACCCCTGAGAAAAAAGTATACTCCCTTCTATCACCATTCAATTTCCTCCAGAGATCTATCATACCTAACTTTTCTAGCCTTTTGTTAACCTCCCTAACTTCTTTCTTATTTATTTTGGAATTTGATTTATCTAATTCTGAGAGAGCAAGGTTGAGATCTCCCACTAGTATAGTATTACTGTCTATTTCTCCTTGCATCTCTCTTAACTTCTCCTCTAGGAATTTGGATGCTATACCACTTGGTGCATATATGTTAAGTATTGATACTGCTTCATTGTCTATGGAACCCTTTAGTAAAGTGTAGTTTCCTTCCTTATCTCTTTTAATTAGATCTATTTTTGTTTTTACTTGATCCGAGATAAGGATTGCTACCCCTGCCTTTCTTTGTTCACCTGAAGCATAGAAGATTCTGCTCCAGCCCTTTACCTTCACTCTGTATGTATCTCTATGTTTTAGATGTGTTTCTTGTAAACAACATATTGTAGGATTCTGGCTTTTAATCCAGTCTGCTACCCGCTTCCGTTTTATGGGAGAGTTCATCCCGTTCACATTCACAGTTAAAATAATTATATCTGTATTCCCTGCCATCTTATTTACCCAGAGTTATGATTTTCTCTTCCCTTTCCCTTCTCTCCCTTCCCCCCTCCCCAGTACTTTGCTCTTGAAGACCACCTCCCACCAATAATCCTCCTCCCTTTAGAGTCCCTCCCTCCCCTTTATACCTTTCCCCTAATCCTTCTATTAGTTTATCCCTTTCCTTTTCTCCCCTCCCTCCTACCTTCCCACAAGGAGGGTCAGTGCTTTCTTTGAAGCCAAATGTATCTGACTCTCTTAGAGTCCAATCTAATGAGAGTAAGGTTTACACAGTACTCGTCACCTTCCCTTCTTCCCCTCAATTATATTAGATCTTCTATGTCTTTTTATGAGATTTTGCCTTATTTTACCTCCTATATTTTTACTTTATTTTGCCTCCTTTTCCCCCCTCCCCCC
>JAJPUD010011267.1:13954-30655 GCA_023553655.1 Myrmecobius fasciatus | reverse complement strand
ACCTCTAATTTCTTTTCCATTATTATCAAAGAAAAATCAAATTATACTGCCATTCTTTAAAGGATACCTATAGTAGGAATATAGTTCTCAAGAGTTTTCCTTTTTACCTTTTTATGTTTCTCTTGAGTTCTCTATTTGGAGGTCAAATTTTTTGTTCAGATCAGGTCTTTTCATTAGAAATAGGTGAAATTCTCCTGTATCATTGAATGACCATCTTCTTCCCTGGAAGAAGATGCTCATTCTAGCTGGATAACTTATTCTTGGCTGTAATCCAAGTTCTTTTGCCTTTCGGAATATCTGGTTCCAGGCCCTTCGATCCTTCAATGTGGAAGCTGACAGATCCTGTGTAATTCTAATGACAGTTCCTCGGTATTTGAACTGTTTCTTTCTAGCTGCTTGCAATATCTTTTCCTTGGTGCGATAGTCCTGAAATTTGGCCACGATATTCCTTGGGGTTTTAATTTTGGGGTCTCTTTCTGGAGGTGATCGGTGAATTCTTTCAATGCCAATTTTGCCTTCTGATTCTAAAACATCAGGGCAATTCTCTTTCATGATTTCCTGGAGGATAGCATCCAGGTTCTTTTTTTCATCGTGGCTTTCAGGGAGTCCGATAATCCTTAAATTGTCTCTCCTGGATCTGTTTTCCAAGTCAGTTGTTTTTCCTAGGAGATATTTCATATTTTCTTCTATTTTTTCATTTTTTTGTTTTTGTTTAACTGATTCTTGAAGTCTTATTGAGTCATTTACTTCTATTTGTTCAATTTTAATTTTTAGAGTATTATTTCCTTCAGTTATCTTTTTTAGCTCCTTTTGTAGCTGGCCAATTGAATTTCTGGATTCAATGCATTCTTTTTCCATTTTGCCAGTTTTATTTTTCAGTGAATTGTTGTCTTTTTCCAATTCACCAATTTTGTTTTTCAGTGAATTGTTGTCTTTTTCCAATTCACCAATTTTGTTTTTCAGTTCACCATTTTTATTTTCCAGTGAATTGGTGATTTTTTCCAATTCACCAATTTTGTTTTTCAGTGAACTGTTTTCTTTTTCCAATTCACCAGTCCTATTTTCCAGTTTTTGATATTTCTGTTGCCCTGATCTCAATTTATTTCCCCATTCTTCTTCTAGCTCTCTTTTGAGATTCTTAATGCAATCATCCAGGTAAGCCTTCTGAAAGGGAGACCAACTTAAGTCTGCCTTTGTGGCTTCATCTGGGATTGTTTTCATAATGTCAGGATCTGGGGACTGTTCTATTTTTTCTCCGTAAAAGCTTTCTATGGTGAGAGCTCTCTTCTGCTTCTTGCTCATGATTTAAAGTTGGGATATTGGTCAAAAGCCGAGAAAACTGCAACAATTTATATTTGCCCTGGGGCAGTTTGCCGAGTTGACTTTCGGTCTGAGGCTGGTCGGGCTAGATTTGCACCAGGACCACGTTTTCAGCTTTTCTCAATCCACCCCCTTCCAAAGGCAGATCTGCCAAAGCACCTGCCCGCAAGCAGAGCAAAGTGGCCCAGGCGTCTCCCAGGGGCTTCCTGGGTGCCCAAAATCCGCCCCTCTATCGCAGCCCTGACTTCCGCCCCGGCTGGAGTCCGATCGCGACCGGAGGCCGATTTCCCCTGAGGCTAACCTTCTCCGGAGTTCTTTCAAGGTAGATCTTTTATAGAAGTGCGTTGTAGTCCAAATGCTTGGTGAGGACCTCACTCAGGAACCAGTTTTAAGGCTTACTTTCTGGATTTGAGGGAATTGTCGGAGGGAGTTCACAGAGAAAGCTGGCCGCAGTTCGCCATCTTCGTTTATAACTATCTTAAAATTTCACATGATTTTACAGTAATTATTCAATAGGATAAATTTATTTGAGACCTTTAAATTTTTCAAAATGCTTCCCCTCATTTTATTTTGTTTTTCATCAGTGGAAACTCTTAGGAGAATGGATAGGTGATTAAAGACATTTGAGTCAGGGGTGGAGATGCAGGAGATTAATTAAGAAACTATTTGTAGTTGTATAGGTGAGAGGTAATAAAGGTATTTGCTTTGTTGTTGAGACAGAATTGATAAAACTTGGCATATGATTGGATATGAGCAGTGATGGTGGGAAAAATTAATCATGACTACGTGTCTAGGAAAATAATTTAACAGAAATTAACAAAAATAGGAAAATTAAAGCCTTAATTGAAATAAAGTTTAGGAGAGTGGCAAGTTTAGGGGTAAAAAGGTTTCAATTTGGATAGGTTGGATTTGAGATACTAATAGTATGTCTAGGTACAGATTTTATTTTGATTAACCTTTAACCTCCCTCTTTGCTACAAATAATCATCAGTTTTTTGCCTCTGCAGAGAAGTTTCTGATCTCTGGGTACTGAGAACCATGATTTCTCAGTTGGTACACTATCATACTTTTAGTGATAGCATAACCTATGACTCTTTCCATGGTGCTGGATAAGGCCAAGCTACATAAAACAAAAATTCCCAGAGTTTAAACAAGTGTACTTATATTTTTACTTCTTTTTCCAGCAGAACTCCAATTTAGCTGAAATCTATAATATCTACAACATGAAACTAACAAATGATTGGCTTTACCAATATTAAATGTATATTTGTATAGTTATTATTCATAAACTAATTAAATTTTAAAATCCTGGTGTCAGAGTCTATCTCCCCTATTTCAATTATAACTGTTCACTTACCAAAGTTTCAGGACACACAGCAAGAGCCTAACAAACAATTAATAATTGAGAGAAATTATTATTAATAAGCAATAATTTAGTGAGATACAGAATTTCCCCTTCTTCCAAACTCCTGATTTTAAAAGGGGTCAGTCTCTTGAAGAATTTTGCCAACAATGAGATGAAACTAACTTTTTTTGTTTAAGACCCAACCTGACGGAGTAGCCATTGTGTTCTGCTCAGGCTTGGATGGGACATGCATTCTTTGCATAGATTGCCAAAGTCTGGAGTTGGTCTGAGTATAGAGATAGTCTGTCCGTGGGGATAGACATGGGGAAGATTCTTGGAAGACAGCACAGTGGGTCAGACAATTCCAAACTCTTTAGATTTCCCCCACAAACAAAACAACATTGCATCTAAAGGTAAACATAGACTAATGCAAAATAAACAAGGCTTGAGACAGACTAAGGGTTATCCTGTGACAACCTGAGAAGACTGGAAGAAAAACTCTAGGACTCAGGTTTAAAGGGGTATAAGGGTAACCAGTTGCAGGCTAGCTCCTCACAAACAGTTAGTGGAGAATTCGGCCATTAGCTGAGTTCAAACCTCAACCACAAGAACTTTCACCTCCTGGAAAACATGAGCAGTTGGGTGTCTGCATCCAGGAAGATGAGGGAACCTTATGAGATTAGCACACAGGCCTGGGTGGGAAAGAGCCAGCACATCCACATCCGGTAAGTGCAGCAACAGCAGGGCAGGGACACTGCTGGATGTCAGCACTTTTATGAAGGTGGAGATTTAAGGTTGGGATCCCAAGTCAAAGGGGAGAAATGAAGTGAAGCTAGAGGCACCAACCTCTGAACCCAGGATTAGAGGTGCTTACACTTGTAGTTCTCATTAAAAAACAAAAACAAAAACACACAGAGAAAAAACGAACAAAGAACCCCACCACAGAAACTTACTGTGGAAATATAGAAGGCCAGAGTTCATCTTCAGTGGAAGACAGTGAAGTAAAAAAAAAAAAAAAAAAAAAAAAAAAAAAAAAAAAAAAAAAAACCTTCTATCCCAAAAAGGGATAGCCATGTGAAATGGCTTCCTGCCCAGAAGGAATTTATAGAAGAATTCAAAAACTATTTTAAAAGTCAAATTCCAGAAACTGAGGAAAGACTAAAAAGAAAAAAAATAAGTAAATAATCATCCAAGAACCACAAGAAGATTATGAAAAAAAATTAAACAACTAGAAAAGGAGATGCAGAGTTTTAAAGAAGAAAGTAATTCCTTGAAAATTAGACTTGAGCAAGGGAACACCAATGAAGCTATGAGATCAAGAAATAGCAAAACAAAATATGAAATATGAAAAAATAGAACAGAATATGAAACATCTTATAGGAAAACCACAGATCTAGAGAACATATCAAGAAAGAATAATTGGACTGCCTGAAAGTTGTGACCAAAGAACCTTGACAAAGGTGACATGATGTCTTTCTCAATCCCTCTTTTGAATAGAGACTACCGCCCATTGTTTTAACAGAATTGATTGTACCTTCTCAGAAACACCTACTCTTCAAAGAGGATATAAAATATGAGACCACCATGATGGTCTTTGGTCCAAGAGAGACAACCAAATGACTATCCTTTTATTAATAATGTGATTATTTTATTAATAAAATGATAGAGTTACTCAGAAACTGTCTCTAAAACCTTTTAAATTGTCACATGATGATTTTCATTCCCTACTCAGGAGTTAGTTTTTTTAGTTCTTTAATCAGCAACATAAGCATCTAATATGGAGGTAACATTAATTACCAAGGACTATCTATAACATATAATATAGACTAGATCTGTGATTTCACTGAACACCCACATGAGAAACTTTCATCTTTCAACACAGGTTACCCACAAATAGTAATAAACTATCTATTATACCACACTTCCTCTCATAATATCTTAAATATATTTTTATTAATCCAATTAAATAGGAGGTAAGGAAGTATAATCAAAAGAGTATTGTTAAGAAGTTAAGAAGACTCAGATTTAAGTCATATCACTTAAACATAAATTGTTGTTCCACCCTGAGCAAATCACTTAGTTTCTCTGACTCTCAGGCTATAATTTACATGGCATAAACTATAGAATTTTTAGAGAGTTACCATTCTGGGAACTACAATCAGTATTCTAGTCCCTCCCAAAAAAAGGCAAATTTGTATAGACAGAATGTATGTTGTATACTCTGAAATTAGGTAGAGCCTAAAATAAATTATGTTGTAAGGAAACTCAAGTCTACTAAAAAATAAAATAATGTCCAAGAATTTGTTTTTTATATCTTTTTGCTGCATGATGACATTGACACAGGGAAATTTCCTTGGTTCAGATAATCATTTCAAGCTTAGAGATATCACTGGAATTCATTTTAAAGTTATTTTAATGTAGTTATAACTTGAACAAAGACTGTAATTAAATTCTAGGACAAATTAAAACAGTGACTGTATACATATAACCAGAATAGACATTATTCTATACTTATTTAGCATTTAAAGAAAAACAGTATGGTGTATTGGATAGAGTGTTGGTCTTATAAGGCAGAAAAATCTGGGTTTAAATTCTGTCTCTAACACATAACAGTTGCATGATCATAAACAAGTCTAAGTATCCTTAGGCAACTTTTTAAGATTCTTAAATTTATAGACAAGTTGTCCATCTGTGTAGAAAAAAGTTTTCACATCTGGAGTTTCCCATATTGATGAAATTGCAGGTACAAAGTACTCCCCATACATATGCATATATGTGTTTGGATGTGTGTGTATATAGATAGACATAGATATATAATATGCAAATTTGATGGGTGATCTTTTCTTTTATTATAAACACATGTCTATATGTATACTTATGCATATCTATTTATATAAATGTGTGTGTGAGAGAGAAAGAGAGAGAGAAAGAAAGAAAGAAAGAGACAAAGAGAGAAGGATAAAGGTATTTTTTTATTGCGAAGTTGTTTCACATATGTCTGACTCTTTAGACTCCCATTTAGGATTTTGTTGGCAAAGATACCATAGTGGTTCAATATTTATTTCTCCAGCTCATTTTACAGATGAAGAACTCAGACAAATTAGGGTTTAGTGACTTGTCCAAATTCACAGAGCTAATAAGTGTCAGAGACTGGATTTGAACTCGAGAAGATGAATCTTCCTAACTTCAGGTCCAGCTCTCTACTCATCATACCACCTAGCTATCTAAATATCATTTTAAACATTCCCAGGTGTTTTTTAATTCTCTTTTAAACTATCAGACATTAAACTTTGGAAATGGTTCAACTAAAGATATATGTCACAGAAAGGGAACGGATGTGTAAGTCAAACAATAACAGCCCAGTGATAATGTAAGATCTGTTCCATGTCTCAGAGAAATGAGACATTTCTCAAAATATGCAAAGCATTTTAAATCAACAATGATACTTTAAGTAAATTATGTAGAAGATGCCTTCCCTTAAGAAATAAAGTTTTCTGTATGCAGATATACCTATGTGTATAAAATATAAGGAAAAAGCTCTAGTGATATTTCCAACTTTCTTAAGGCTTTTCTTAATATTTATTTATTTTCATTTTAAAGAATATTAGTACTGAAAAATGCACAGTGAGAAGCAAACCCAGAATCTATTTAGTCTAGTCCAACTCATCCCATCCCTCCAACAAGAACATTATTCCTATTTTACCCCAAGCATCTCAGAAGTTGTTGATACAATTGTATTCTAGATGCAGCAGAGAACATCTGTACAAATGGAGTATGGCAAATGCCTGATTTCTGAAGTTCAAGCCATCACCTACATCTCATTTTATTTGTTTCACCTGCTTATTTATTGTTTGCATGTGGCTGAAAATATAGCTTCCTGGATTAGAGAGAAAGAAAGGAAAAGAAAGACTTTCCAGGCTAAAATTGGCAATGTAGTCTTAGATTGCTAGATACAAGCATTCTGCATTTTTTCCAGCCTCATTCTGTGTACTTCATGAACTCCTCTAATTTTTTTTTTTGCCAGAAGTTCTCAATTTAGCACTTGCTCTCCTTGTTGTTGTTTAATGTATGAAATGTAACTGAAAAAAATATTCAAACTGATATTCTTTGTCTCTTAATAGTCTTATAAGAAACTCATATTCAATGCAGTCTTTAAGGTCCATAGAAGTAATCAACATGTGCTGTGGCATGGAATGTATTTTAGCTATAGTGAAATTAATTTTTGGCTCTAAAGAGATGATAGTATCCTATATCCCAAGTACATATGTGTTCCAAGAGATCATTTGAAATACATTTTGGCACATGACTGAAGCTGAGAAACTACATTTGTGACTTAGCCTAGCCTTACTAATTGATGTCTTTTGCTATAACCCAAATGAATGGAAAGGAGTTTTGCTCCCCAGTTACAGGTGCACTCGGCATGAGCTGGTGAGCAGAGGGAAAAATCTGATTGTGAAAGGTGAAATAATAGCTTCTCGGTACATCTCCTCTCAAATGAACTTGCCCCAGGGCATGTTGCCATTGTCAGAAGTGCAAAAAAGCTTTCCAGGATAAGCCCTAGTTCTCATCTTGCATGATTTTCCCCACGACATTTCAGCTTTAGAGCTGAAGTTTTCTAATGTGGGTAAAATTTGTTCAGTCCTTTTAAAATTAGGATTTCCCACTAAAATGCAAAGGTGATTTTTTTTAGTTAGTTGAGGCAAAATGGAAAAAAAAAGGTAGATCAATTTAGACACTTCAGACTTCCCTTATAATTAGTTTTCAATGAGCAGCATGTACTTTAGGTTGATAATTAGCAATAGTTCAAGCTTACATTCCAACTGAAAGAAGGCTTATCAGAATCACTCAGGGCAGATTCTCCTTAGTTACTCCTACTCATCTTTCATTCCAGTGTCTATTCATTCCAATAAAAGAAAAAAATACCTATATGTAAATATATTTCCCTATAAATTAGGATAAACAAAGACAGGAATAGACAGATAAAGTATTCAGACTACATGAGCAGGAATGGATTAATTTTTTTATGATTAATGCCCCTTTTAATAATGAACAGCTAATATAAGTGGATTTTCCTAGAGGATGGTGAAAAGTTTTCTTGTTAGGTTATGGAAGATTAGACAAGAAAGGATGCATAGAACTTTATATTCAATTTGGGGCAGTGCCTCACTAGAATAGTAAATAATAAATGCTTATTGATTGATTTATTGAAGAAAGGATCATAGAATTTAAAGCTGGGAGGAACTTTAGACATTGTCAGGCCTAACCCCCTTTAAAATGAGGAAACTAAGGTACCAAAAAGTTAAAACCACTTGCTATTGTCCCAAAGGCAACATGTGAGCCCATGTCATTCTCACTCCAGGTTCATGTTCTATCCACTCTACCACCTAGCTCTATTCATATTTTCCAAAGCTAATGTGCAGAAGGAATACAATAGGAGGGAACCTGAGAATTTAGCCAGCTCTCTTCCCAACCTCTCAAAATGTGTTACTTTCCAGATCCTCAGCAAAACAAATAAATTAAATAGATGAATGAATGAATGAATGAAAATCTGTTGATATCACTGACTTGTCATACTGTTAATGCACAAGGAGAAAAGTTGCCCATGGAAACACTGTGGTGAGTGAAATGTTTGTGTAATGGAACTGGGGGTCCTCCGAATACTGTTACCTGGAAAAACCTCCTTAACAAAGCTGGAGATTGGAATATATTGAAAAGAGAATACCTACTGTGAAAGGACTTCTGTTTATAAGTGCTTCTTTGTTACTTGTTCACTGATAGGTCAACAATGAATAATGTTAAAATTATGAGCAAAGAATTGGCTTCTAACAAGCACTTGGAGGGTAAATACAGGATATGATTGAAAGTAGGACTGCAGTAAATTCAAATTCTGACTTTCATTAATAAGTGTCACTCTTGAGGCTATGCCTTAACCTTGTGGTATCTCAGTTCCTTTTTTTCTTCAAAGTAGGGATATTCTATTTTGATGACACAAAACATTTGAACTATGCATGCAAGAATTAAGGAGGTAAATATAACTTTAGAAGCTTTCTAGCCTAGATGTTCCTAACCATTTTGTGTGATAAACTCCCTTGGCAGTCTGGTAAAGTTAATTCACCCCTTTTCAATCTTATTTGTTGGCTACATTCATAATTGAAATAAATACTAAATTTCAATTGGAGATAAGTAAAAATAAAGATATTTCCCTCCTTCCTAGTTAACAACATCCCTGAAATCAATTCTAAGAAGAAAAGGGTACATGAGCTTCAGTTTAAGAATGCCTGGAGTAGCCCAACTTCCTATTTAGTCAAGAGATTACTTGGCAATATCTGCTCCAATGTTTTTATTAACAAATAATTACTTTACAAGGCACTTTAAACCTTTTCTGGATGGCACCAAGTATTAGAAAGTTCTTATAATGAATATAAATCTCTCTCTTTATAAATTCCATCACTGGTCTTAAATTCTGTCATCTGATGCTAAATATAGAACATCTAACCAATCTTCTACATACCAATCTTTCTCTGCTGCTGCATATTGACTCAGCTATAAAATGTAAAGTTATATGTGTTTTATGTACTTTTATTAATTTTGTTATATATTCCCCAGTTACATTTTAATCTGCTATCAGTCACACTTGGAAATATTTAAATGCTTTTAAAATGCTTTAAATCATCAGAATATGACCTCCTCAAAAACAGGGCCTGTCTAATTTTTCTATTTGTATCCTTAGTACTTAGCATAATTGTTTTCATATACTAAATACTTAATAAATATTTTTCCTCTCCTCAATTCCAGCCTCCTTTCCATCATGTCATAGTCTGTCTCATTCTGGAATTATACTTTTATTAACATAATTTAGGATTATATTAGCTTTTTTATTCCACATCATATTTTGTCTGATATTTTGCTTTTGGTTTACTAAAACCCTGAATATTGTGTATTTTTTAAAATGAATTTCTATGAAGTCAGATCTCCTCCAAGTAGTAATTATGTAATCAGGCAAGTTAAGTCCTGAGATAGATAGTATACTGGAATTAGGAGACAGAAAAGCCTGGGTCTGAATCTTTCTTCAAATTCTTATTAATTGTATATTTCAGTCAAATCATTTAACTTCTTTCAGCTTAGGTTTTCTCATCTGTAAAATGAATAAAATCACAGAACCTTCATTGTAGGAATATTGTGTGGAAAACATAGGTAAAACTTGTAAAGCATTTTGAAAACTTTCAATAGTCATAGAAAGGCATTATCACAAGTAATGTGGTATATATTGTAAGCTGAAGGTCTAAATGACTTAACATGACTCCCCAATGTGTCTAATTTCACAACTAGAGAGAAATTTGGCCAGTGTCAAGACTGGGTCATTAGATTCTATTAATATAACATTCTGACTAGGCTTACTCATTTTAAATCCCTTGTTTTTGATCTTGCTTCCTTTATTGAAAAGGGACAGAGAAAGAATGAAAACAAAGACTAAATTCCCTAGCCTGATATTTGTTTGTTTTGAACAGACTTGGTGCATCTATCATTTTCTGCTTTCTTCTCATTTTCTTCTGGCTTTGTCTTATATAAGAAGTCAGGTAGAACACAGGAAATTGATAGTTATTAAAACTAATAGTCAGAGAAGGACCAGGAAAATTTCTCTTTCAAGTCATCTATCTTAGAGGACACTTATTAGGTAGAGTGAGTAGATAAAATTTTCTGTCTCTGTTCACAGTTGTAGGTGACCCAACAAGAGCATCATGCTAGTTACTATTAGTCAATAAGCATTTATTAACTACCTACTACATGCCAGGAATTGTATTTAGTGCTAGGGATACAAAGAAAAACAAAAGACAGACCCTGCTTTCAAAAAGATCATAGTCTTTCCTTGGGTACCTTCCCCCAAAAAGCACTACAACATGGGAAAATGCTTTACCTACATTAAGAAATAATCTAAATAGACTCTCAAGCTTCACATGCTGCTGTCTAGAACTTTGCATATGGCAAAATTCATAAAAATCAACTTGATTTGTGTTAATAAAAAGTGATCATATAATAATTTTAAAAGACTTTGTTTGGGGGTGAGCATATCTATATTCAAATCTCAGCCAAGGTATTTATTATATATGTAACCTTGGACAAGTTTAATTTATATCACCTTCAGTTCTGAAATTATTTTATGTGGTTACAAATCACAATCCTGAGGTCACTTTGGCCTATGTCTTTCTACACACACACACACAAACACACACACATATGCACTATATATATATATATATATATATATACACATTTATCTGCCTGTATATATATAAACCTAATATATGCATTTATATGAATATACACATATATAAACACATGTAGCTATATATGCAGGAATTCTTATGAATAGAAACATATACATGTACATATACTCATGTATTATATATATATGTATATATAAATAGCTAGAAATGTATGTGCACATATATGCACATGTATATCCAGTAGATGTATGTGGAGTAGATGAGTGTGAAAAGCCATGGGCAAAAGTGATGTTAAGATTGTGAATTTTCTCATAATATAAACTAATTTCAATACTTTCAGAACTAGAGGTGATTCATGATCAAGTCTGTATGAATTCACATACATTACATACACATATACATAATATGAGAGCATTCTCTCAAACAGTTTTGGATAGAACAATTAATTTGGTCTCAGTTAATTCAATTATTAACCCAGTTGTTTTGTTTAATTGGATAGAATAAATAATTTTCTAAACTGTTCACAGGATCTTTGGCAAAAAGATGACTTAAGAATCATAGAATCTAATATTACTTCTTATGGAAGAAGTTGAGAGTCAAAGACAATTTTGATTTGCCAACATAGCTAGTTATTGACAAAGCCTGAGCTAGAATGCTAGAATCCAGGTCATTTTATTCCCAATGTGATATGTGTGTATGTGTATATATATATATATATATATATATATATATATATATATATATATCAAGAAAACTTGGATTCAAGTCCTATTTTTGATGCATACTCTTTTTAATAACCCTGGGAAAGTTACTTTAACTTAGCATCTAACAGTGGCTGCCACATTAGTAAACTCTTAATAAATGCTCATTAATTTGACAACATCTTAATGCTTTCTAGAGGTGTCAAGCAGGCAATGCTCCCAAGTGCAGCCCCAACTAGATAAAAATGTAATTTGGAAATATTTAACAAAATGAATAAAACTACAGTAGAACATAGTTAATGTTAAGATGTAGTTTTCCAAGTCAAGATTCAATTGCAGGGATCCCTAGGTATAGTTTGTACCTCCTGTTCTAGGCAAATCTCTAAAACTTTGGTGCGAGAAGATGCTGATCAACAGCAATTGGTAGAGGGAGTTTTCATATGTAGGAGTTCTCTATGGCAATAAAATCCAGAGTTTCACTCTGTCTTCCTAACCCTTGATACTAATGTATCAATACCCTAATACTACAAATGTCAGAGGAGTGTTTCCTCCCTCATCAATAAAGATTTCCATTACCTAAAAAATATCTCTATACTATTGAAAGAAAGGGTTCAGATTATACTCTTGCCAATCTTATTAAGAGAAGCACAGTGGTTAGGGTCCAATGACTTGGAGTCAAGAAGACCTGAGTTCAAATCCTGCCTTAGACATTTAATAATTATGAGATCCTGGGCAAGAAACTGTCTCACCTCCAGCCTCAGTTTTCTCATCTGTAGAATGGGAATAATAATAGTACCTTTTTACAGGATTGTTGTGGGGATCAAATGAAATCAAGTATATGGTGTTTCACTAATTGTGAAGCCCTAAATAAATGCTAGCTAAGATGAGGATGATATTTCCATTAAAGATGACTATACTTGCTTAATTTCATAAACATTTGTAAAATGCCTACTGTGCATAAGGTAAGACTGAAATTAAAACTGTTCTGAGGGTAGGATTTATAGAATGCACCTTCTTACAAATGAATTTTTTAAAGATGCAATAATTTGGAGAGATTTTTGAAAGATGGTACTAGGTCTAGATCCCTCTATGGAGAAGTAAAAGAGGAAAATAAGAGAGCAAGAAAAAAAGAGAATGGGAAAGAAAGAAATGGACCACAGATAATTATTTAGGTAGCTTATTGGAGGACCTGTTGCCAATGTAGGTCCTGGAGGAAGAAAGAATAAATAGAATGGGTATTTTAACCTAAATCATGGAAACATAAAAGAAACTAAATAGGGCTCACCTTCCCCTGGAAGATGTCATACTGGTTAAGTATAACCATAGGAATGCCATGGAGGTAAAGGCTTATTACATCTAGAGGCAGAATATCCTTTTACAAGTACCCAGAGAAGAATATCTCCAAATTTTAAATCTAAGAAAATGGAGAAATTGATTTTTATATTGAATTTTTGCTTTTCTTAGGCTTTCCAGAAAATTGTCTGTGTCAATCACAATTGGATAGAGCTGACCTTTCTTGGCTACTTCCTTCCATCTGCACATGAGGAAGTTGCCTTAACCTAGTTATGTTTCTTCTTCTGCCCAAACATTCCACTAAATAGACAGCTCCAAACAGTCGGTGCCAGATAACATCCACTGTGTGACTGTTTTTCCACCTGACAAGATATCCTTTCTTACTTCTAAATTAGGTATAAGGAGGAGAAAGAAATAGGCTGGTATAAGAAGAGGATAAAAATAATGTCTTTTATATATGATGACACTCCTGACCCCATAGCACTGATTAATGGTACACATTTCATAGGCAACCAACCAGGGTAGGTATGCAATTTCTGGCCATGAAACAGAGCAAAGCAGTATAAAAATTGAGTCTTCAAATATTCTCTGCTTACTAACTTTTTTCCTCTTTAATCATTGAATAAATTAATTCAATAAGTGAGACCAAGCACATTATATATAAGCTGTATGCTACAATTTAGTCAGTCATTTTTCAGTTGTCTGAATCTTCAAAATCCTCTTTAGGTTTTTATTGGCAAAGATACTAGAGTGATTTGCTATTTCCTTCTCCAGATCATTTTTATAGATGAAGAAACTGAGGCAAACAAAGTTAACTTACTTTTCCAGGATCACCCAGCTAGTAAATATCTGAAGCCAGAATTGAACTCAAGAAGCTGTCTTCCTGGATCCAAGCCCAGCATTCTATTTACTGCACCACCTCACTGCCCGGTACAGTATAATACAAAGAATGAATTAATAAGTATTTTGTCCATAAGTATTTTTATACACTTATAGTATGAAGTAGTGGAGGTTAAAATACAAGCAAAAAGAAAATTCCTGCTTTCAAGGACATTGTATTATAACAGGGAAAATAACCATAACATAGGAAGCAAAAAAATAAAATAAAATAAAGATAAGGAAGTACCAAGGGGCAGCATAATGGCTAAGTCTGAAGAATGAAGGATGAGTGATCTGGGATCCTTCCCCAAAATGGAATCTCCTGGAAGAACTCATAAATAAGACAAGAGACCCATGGGAACAGAATCAAGAGGCAACTGAGGAATGGAAATGTGTGTTAGATTTGCAATCTGCAGATCTGAATTCAAATACCAATCCTCTTCCTCCTCCTCCCCTTCCCCCCTTCTCTTCCCCCCTTTTCTTCCTCCCCCCTCCTCTTCCTCCTCCGTTTTCTTTTCCCCTTTATGCTCCTTCCCCTCCTCCTTCTTTTCTTCTTGTTTCTCCTCCTCCTTCTCCTCCTCCTCCTCCTCCTCCTTCTCCTCTTCCTCTTCCTCTTCTTCCTTCTCCTCCCTCTTTCTCCTCATCTTCCTTCTCCTTCCTATCTCTAACTCTATCTCTCTTTTTCTCTTTATGTCTGTCTGTCTGTATATGATCCTCTTCTTCTTCTTCTTCTTCTTCTTCTGCTGCTGCTGCTGCTGCTGTCAAATGTGGACAAATATTTGGTCCAAAAATGCTTTAAAAATATTCATCCACTATGATTAAAGATAGTACATAAAATGTGTGTGTATTATATACATAAAAGTGAATACATGCTTATATGCATATATTCTCATTCCAGATATGGAAAAAAATTCTACTCTAATATTTATAATAAATCATGACTTTCCAAAAATTAAATAAGATTTAATACCATATCGGGAGGTATGTTCCTTCATTTAATTCCTTTTAACCTCCTTTTAACTACATACCTAGAGATAAGATTCTCATTGAACTCCTTATTCTGAGTATCACATTGTAAAGAATGTATTTCTCATATTTCTCAAAATCTATTTTTGTACCATGTGCTAGATAAACTACTTAATCTGCCATATGATCTGTGGTCACTTTCTTGTGGCATATTTCTTTGTTCACTTACCTGCCTCCTTTTCTACATTTCTTGTTCTCCTACTCCTTCACACACTTCTTTTCCTCCTCTTATTTTTCTCCTTTATCCTAACCCTAGAAAATTCTAACCCTAGAACTCTAGATGTCTTGAACTATCCTTTATTGTTGCCCCTGGAGGAAAACAGATATAGATATTTGTTGCTTTTTAAAACAAAAAATATTATTGTACAATTTGAGAGAGACTGATTTTATTCAATCATCAATCAGAGAAAGCATAAAATTTATACTTATTCAAGGTTACCTGAATAGTTCAATAGAAGGTTGATGACCTGAGTAAGATTTAAAAGCAATAAATAATAGTGATGATGTCTGTACCACCTGTAACCATCAGTCCCTGAGATACACTTTGGCCTATGCACCAAGAATTTCTAAGTCCCTGGAGGCCCATGTCCCCTTTCTCTTTCAACCTCAAAGATGTGTTGTCCTCTATATAGGCACAAAATGATATAGATGTTGTAAAGTTGGAAAAGACTGAAAATGAAAAGGTTCAAAGTTTTCAGTGACACATGCTATATCAGTTCAGTGTTTGAGGCATACAACCAGGTTTGTCATTTAGATTTCTTAATGACTGTAGATTGTGATTCATGTGGTTGGACACATATTGATCTTTGTTGTATCAAAGGAAATAGAAATAAATCACATTGTTATGAGAGAAAGGGAAGGAGGGATAAAGAACAAAAGAAGAAAAAGAGAAGAAATAGAAAGACAGAGACAGAGAAACAGAGAGATAGAGATAGACAGAGAGAGACAGAGAGAAAGCAGGGAGAGAAATGAAGAGAGAGACAAACAGAAAGAATTCACTGCCTGACATTTAAGTTACTTAAAAATTGTTATAATAACATATGTAAAAGACTTGAACTACTGCAAGTAAATTCCCCGATCTTGTTGCAGAGAATCTCCGAGCAATTTGAAAACATGGACCAGTAATGAATCTTCAGAGTTTTGCATGGACAGCATTTACCTGGTAACCTTAATTTTTAAATCAGTAAATCTAAAGTTTCCAAACCTTTGTGAAGTCTGCTAAAAATTACTGTAGGAATATCTTGGTAGGTAACAGGAAAACAAGACTTAGCAAAGACTGAATCCTTCCTACATGAACTTATTATGCTAAGTGAAGTGAAGGAGAATAATGTGCACAAGCAAAAGCAAGATTAAACAATGATCAATTCTGATGGACGCGGCTCTTTTCAACTCTGAGGTGATTCAGTCCAGTTCCAATGGTCTTGGAATGAAGAAAGCCATCCATACTTTTAGAGAGAACTGTGGGAACTGAGTATGGATCACAACATAGTATTTTTACCTTTTTTATTGGTGTTTGCTTGCATTTTCTTTCCTTTCTCACTTTTTTTCTTTTTTTATCTGATTTTTTTTGTGCACCATGATAATTGTGGAAATATGCACAGAAGAATTGCACATGTTTAATATTGCTACCTAGGGGAGGGGGTGGAGGGAAGGGAAGGGAAAAAAATTGAAAGACAAGGTTTTGCAAAGGTGAATGTTGAAAATTATCTATGCATATGTTTTGAAAATAAAAAGTTTTAATTTAAAAAAAAATTTTTAAAGTTGGAATCTTTATCATCACATAACATTCATACCAAGGAAAAAATGAAACATACATATAATTGTTTAATATTTCAAATATTGAGCACTTTAAAAAGTTTCTTTCAATCATATAGGGCTTGCCTTCATGAGTTTCTGTGACAAAATAATAATA
>JAJPUD010011267.1:3277-13854 GCA_023553655.1 Myrmecobius fasciatus | reverse complement strand
GAGAGAGAGAGAGAGAGAGAGAGAGAGAGAGAGAGAGACTGTATGTATCTGCGTGGTATATGCATATATTTGTCCTCACAACTCTGTGAGCTATTTCAGATGTCAGAAGATGGGTTTAAAACCTAACTATGATATGAGATGTTACATTGCTTATTCAATGAATCCTTATGACAACTAAAAATCCTTGGATCCTTGGGATTTTGAACTAGAAAACTTTTGAGAAGTTACCTACTTTACTTTTATATAAAATGAGAATATTGATCAGAGATGCAGAGAAACTAGATGACTTGCCCAGTATTACACTGGTAATAACAGTAGAATCAGACGTTATGTGACACCATATTGACTGGTCATGATATAATGTCCTGTTTCCTTCACCTGGGTGACTTTGTGATAGTCATTGCGTAACCTCCAGGGCTCAGTCTCTAATCTAGGAAACAAAGGAATTGAAATAGCTGCCCTCTTTAAATTCTAAATCCCATGACTACTCTCGAGGTTGTGTATATATCATAATCACATATGTCATATATAGCTTGTATTAGCTTTCCAGTGATAGGATCCCATTTTAATGTAGCAAGAAATTTAGGCACAAGAAAGTTTTCTGACTTGGTCAAGGTCATGGTATCTCTGTGGATGGACAGGATCACTAACTCAGATATTTGTGATTTATGTTTTATTTACCAGGTCCGATTTCCTTCTTGTTTGAGAATTCTCTACCTTCTCTGCCTTTTAACTCCTACTCATGCTGTTAATTTTATTATAGAAGAGAACTTAATAATGAATTCACTCAGCCAATCCCAATTCTATTCACTTGTGTTCCAACGAGACAGTGAAATATGTTTGTTTGCTTCATACAGTTGTTCACATGCTAGTTAGCATTTACTTTCCATTATGAATAGCACTTTAAAAAAAAGGTGGGTATAAACATACCATTTTCCACTACCTGATTTATTCACTTTCAGACCAGGTTATTGCTTTTAAACATTAGGAAATGTTGTCAGGAATTTTTGCCCATGGTGATTTCTGATTTAGTAAGGAGAAAGTTACGTGACATATCTTGAGAAAAAAAATGTTTCTATACCATCCCTGTCCTGCTATTGGAATCCTTTTTGAACAGCATTGCCACCGAAGTGATTTCCAGACTATCATATGGATTTTTCATTGAAACATCTGTGTTAACTTTTATTATCCCTGGTCTGCTTTGTAATTTTAGAAACAGATATAAGGAACGAGCAACCCAAAGCACAGTAATATAGTGGGAAGCATCCTTCATAAGTCAATTGAGGAATTTAATAATCTCTTTAGAAATAAGCTCTGCAGCTATGAGAAAAATGTGTGGGTTAAAGGCCTTCCAATTAAGAAAGGTTTCTCTGTGGATTTATAGGCTGGTGGTTCACTCTTCCTGTTCCTGTTTCCATAGCAACTGTCAGGTAGATTTTCTGCTACTTGCTAGGAAGTTGGAAATGTTGAGTCTGCTTGAGCCTTTTCAATTCACTGAGGCTTAAATGAAATTCATTGCAAGGAACTGGCATTTAGCCTGGGTCATTTATTCATATCTAGAAGAAAAAATCAATTATAGTAATCAAATGTGCAAATTTTTTATCAGGATTATTTTTGGTACACATTTTGTGCTGTAATCTATTTTTAATGCCAGGGTACTAAAGGTTTGAAATGCTGCAGCTGGCCCCTCTTCTATCTGATGGCTTATGGCTTTAATTACAGCCCAAGACATAGGAAGGCATGTCTTTTTCTGGTCTACTTTTTGCAAGCTATAATCACCCCTGGTGATATTCAAGAGGCACGCTGGAATCCAGAAGGCTCATTAGGTTGAGACACCTCTCCTGCAAGAAACACAGTGTACAACCTTTTCTCCTTTCATTTCCCTTGGCTTGGTGATTGCTTGAATTAAAGCTTGGGAAAGTAAATAATTTGTATGCCATTATTTAAACTTTCCGAGAACACCACGTCTTGCTTTCCCTTTCAGAACATAGCCACGTGTGTGTCTTTCTTTGTGGCTTAGATCATTTTGAACCCACGTTGACTGATGCTTGACAGCTCCTTGTAGGCTGATTTCCCTTAATCCTCCATAAAAATCAAACATGTAGGCGTGTGCAGTGAGTACATGTGCCGTGGGTGAGCACATAATGCACAAGATGTGCCACATAAAGAGCAGGCATTTAAGGTGCATTACTTAGCCCATTCTTCTGTTAGCAGAATGCAGGAGTCAGGAGAGCCCTAAACTTGAAGGCAAAAGGCTGAAATGAAAGTGTAGGCTTTGCCATTTACCAATTTAGTTGACCTTAGAATCATGGCAAAGTAGTACAATGGGAGAGACTAATAGATTTGGACTCAGAGGCCCTAAAATCAAATCCCACCTCTGCCACTTATAACTCCTTGGGGTGTCATTTAGCTTCTTTTGATCTCACTTAATTCAAATATAAAAAGTCTTTACAATTTTTTCTTGATTTTACAACTATTATAGGATGTTAGGATGCTAGATCTTGCATAGATATCTTAGAGGACATTATGCCCAAATCTTTCATTTTATGGATGAGGAAACTAAGGGCTAAAGGGGCTAAATTATTCATCCAAGGACATTCAGAAAGTAAGGAGCAAAGATAGCACTTGAATGAGAACTTCTTTTCACTGAAATTTATCTAGGATAATAGATTTCTAGCTAGATAAAAAAGCTTAAAGACTCTTTAACTTCAAACCTTTATTCTACAGTTATAGAAACTAAGGTACCAAAAGACCATATCTTACCTGAAGACCTTCAAATGCTAAGTAACAGATGTTACTGAATCCTTTCATTCATGTCCAATTTTCTGTGACCCATTTGGAGTTTTCTCAGCAAAGACACTAGAATGGTTTGTCATTTCCTTCTCCAGCTCATTTTATGTAAGAAGAAGTGAGGCAATCAAGGTCAAATGATTTGCCTAGGGTCACACACTATTAAAATATCTGAGCTGGAATTTGAACTCAAGTCTCCTGACCCCAGTTCTAGTGCTCTATCCATTATACCACCTAGGTGTTTGTTAAGTAAAATAACTAGCTCTCAAATCCAGATCCTCTAGCTTTTAAATCCAATGAGATTTCATTGCACCATATATTGAACTTGAAATAATTTGACTTTTTTGCTTATTATTTGGATCCTCTGTAAAAAAGGGATGATTATCATGCTTACATTAAGGATCTCTCAGGGTTATTGAAAGGATCAAATGAGAATGTAGGTAAAGTATATTGAAAAATCACATATATGTATGAATATAACATATATATATATGTTTTCAAAGAACATTTATACATACATTAATATGTACATGTGAACAGTTTCTGTTACTGTTGCCATAACTTTCAGAACACAATGACAAGAGTTTATAAGTTCAGGAATGTACAGTACAGATTTCATTCAACAGTGCTTTTTTTTTTTCCTCCAAACATTCTTCATGGACATCCCTTATACAATATATTATTTACAAAAATGGCTTGGAATGCATACTTCATTTCATCCCTTTTTTGTCTTTTCTTGAGATCATATATGTCATTTTTATATCTATTACACTGTTGCTCATATACTTCTTTATGGCATATAATATAACTGAATGGTCAGTGAAAATACAAATTGAAAAGGAAAGAGCTTGGTTAAAATACCTTAAAAAAATCAAAGATGAAATGACTTTTACTTACTTCTTTCTTTTTATTCCTTCCCCTCCCTCTTTAGTTTAGAAAGTTCCTGCCAGCCATACTTTCTTCTATTCAGTTAAATGGGGGAGGGGAGAATAAAAGCTTCTAAGAAGAGTAATTGAAGTTGAAGGAAACTTGTCCTTCTATTTCCAAAGTAGGCAGTGGAAATATAGTTGCACTGTTCTGAATTTTATTTATGATAAAAAGGTCAGATTTCTCTGAATGCTCACAGCATTGGGGTTTCAAGGCTCAATTTCGCAGTTGATGACTTACCTATATTTTCAGAAGCATGGAGATTCAGAAAAGTGTGATTTTATACACAATCTAGGCATTTGGAGGACTAAAGATAAGATCATTGTGCTTAGTCTGAGAACTGGTCCTAAAGTTAGACCACAACTATGTTTCACACTAGCTCTGAGTCTTTGGGTATGCCATTTAACTTCCTTGCCCCTCAGTTTCCTCCTCTGCAAAATGAAGGGGTGAGAACATGGGAAACAAGGGCATAGATACACTCCAGAAATATGAAATTAGAAGGGACCCCAATGATCATTTAATCCAACCCTTTTGTTATTTATTGTTGATTTAGGGAGTTTAAAATATTTAAATGCTTATGCACATAGTAAATATATCTCTATTGTTCAACTCTTCTCCATGGGAGACAGTACCAGCAGTGAAGTACCTGAACTAAAGAGGGATATATTAGAATTCTTTATTGTCCATATTATATGTTGTATTAGTACTGCATGAGCATATTATTATAACTTTGTAGTATATGTTTATATTTGTACATTATATAATTATAATAGTATATGTGACATTAGTGAGACATTTATATCAGTATCTTATAAGAAATAGCAGTAGCACATATAAATACATTAATAACATTATCATATTAAATAATATATGTTGAAAACAACATGATAACAATAATAATAAAAATAGTTGCAAAAGGAATTATTACATACAGAAGTAAGGGGGGAAAAGCATTTGTTTAGCTCCTTAGCAGGCATTGTGTTAAGTACTTTATAAATGTGCCATTTGATCCTCAAAACAACCATACAAGGTATATTCTTGCATTACCCTTATTTTCCATTTGAGGAAACAAAATCAAACAAAGATTAAGTGACTTGATCAAGGCCCCATGACTAGTAAGTATTTGAGCAATGTTTGAATTCGGGATTTCCCTACTCTAGGTCCAATACTCTCTATTCCATCTACTTGCATGAGGTGGGGAAGAAAGAACTGGTCTTAAATAGAATTAATATTTGTTTTTTAAAGAACCCAATTTGAATTCAAGAATTCCTGGATTTAGGTAAGGTCTCTTTTGGATGCATATCACTTGACCTCTCAGGGTAACATCGTGCAACTCTATAATTGCAGAGTAAGTAACAATCTGAATTGAGGGAAAAGGAATTTCCTCATTGCAAGGTACTTATATAATGAAATTGCAGGTCCAATTTAATAATTATAATAGTTGACATAAAAGGAAGTCTGGTCTAGTAGATAGAAGATGACCTTGAAGCCAGGAAGGCTTGGTCTGGAGGCCCAACTCTGACACAGCATGGCTGCATGACCTTAGGACAACCATTTAATCTCTCAAGTGTTCTGGGGAACTGTCTAAATTATCAGGAAGATTTTGATTTGCTTTACCACCTGAGAGTTCTCTAGCTTCATAAAACTACATATTCTGTCCCTATTCCTATTAACTGAAGGTCCTCTAAGGTTGGTAAAAACACTTAACATACATATTAGTGGAGAAACAAAACAGAGGTAATGTTTTTCCCCTCTATCAGAAGAGGAAGAAAATAAAAGGTCTCCATAGTAGACTCTAAAACATACCATATATAGGAAAATGGCAAGGATCGATGAATGAACTAGTACTCTTTGTAAATGGAACAATAATAGAGGGGAAAAAAATCTCACATGGCTGTTATGAGGATCAAATGAGATAAAAATCATGACTTAAATCTCAACTGCTATAATTATTCCAAATGTGAGATTCTGTGATTCTATAATTATAACTTATTTCTGTAAGGTATAAAAGAAAATATCTCATTATTTTAATTATTCTGAATTCCTAGACACATATATTATTTTCATGCATTATATGCATATGTAGAGGTAAGAAAAAGTATATTCTTAGGTCTCCTAATAACATGTTTCAGAACATGTTTCTATAAGTCTTTGATGTCTTTCCTTGGGGCAACAGTTGGTTTGAATACTACATCTGGTAAATGGCTGGTGAAACTCAAAACTATGCACTTTCAAAGAAAGAGCAAAAGGGTCATTCATCCATATGTGAAGATCTGTGAGCCAATGCCTTTACACCCAGGGGCTGAAACAAACTAGCTCAGGCCTAAAAGAACTTAAGATAGATTTTGAAGGGGAACCTAAAGAAATATTTCTTCTTTGTTGTTTGGAAACTGAAATACTATTTTGTTCTAAACTCTGAAGTTTTTACATAAGACTTTAAACTTCCTTTTGCATGATTATTACATTACTTGTTTCTGTTGATAATTATTAAATCTATAGTAAAATTTTTAAAAAGAAATTGAACTGAGTCATAGTCTCAGCAGTGATAGTGATAATTGTCTCTCAACACTCCTTCCCACTGCGTACAGCATTACTATTACAGTAAGTGGTGAATAAAACTGGTCCAAAGCAAAATTGGGAAATAGACTAAATTAACTTTTGGTATTTTTCTTTCCTACATATAAATAAGACACATACTGGATAAATTGGAAATAATCATGAAGTGAAAGGACCAGAATTAAAGAAGATCAGGAAAGGTTTCTTACAGAAGGAAGTTAAAGGGTATAAATGAAAAGGGATAGAATTACACTGATGGGGGTGGTCAAGTCAGCAAATATTCATGGAAGTGGGATGTGGATTATAATATAGAAAGAATAGCAAGGTAGCCAAGGCTATAAGATTGAAGAGTATATGTGTAGGGAGTGGGGATTGATAATGTATAAGAAAAACTAAAAAGCTTATGAGGAAGCCAGATTGTCAAGGTCTTTAAAATATGAACAAAGAATTTTATAGTTGATGCTAGAAGTGACCAGATTAAAGTGGAATTTACATTCCAGAGGAGGAGACAGGACCTGGCATTAGCTTTAAAGAGATCACTTTCATGGATGTATTAGAGTAGGGGGAAAGAAACCAGCCAAACACTATTGAAATAGTCCAGGCATGAGGTGTTCACAGTTTGTCGAAGTAAAAGCTTTGGAGAGAAGCTGTGTGTGTGTGTGTGTGTGTGTGTGTGTGTGAAAGACACTGTGAAAATAGAATTGACAGATTAGATATGGGAGGTCCTGGTGAAAATGAAGTCTATTTTGATGGGTGTCCAAGCAAAAAGAACAAAAACAAACCCAAAAAAGCAAACAAAAAGTCCAAAATTCCTATTTTAGTACTATCTATCTCAGCCAATAGATACTTAATAAGTGTTTGTTTAATTGAATTGAATAATTCTAAGAATTTTTTAAGCAACTGTTAAATTCATTGCATAGGCAACTTCCTATTTTATTATGCATCAGAATCATTCCATTGTTAAATATAGGAAGTTAGAACAATAATGTGTGGCCTAATAATTTAAAGAAAATCTATATGCAAGATGAGAATAATTATACCACAAATGGGCCAAAGTAATCCCATTTTCTACTGTAATTATTCCTACCTTGCACATAGATTCTCTTTAATCTGTGAGGTCCCAATTATGTCCTAATTTGAGTGTTATGCTTCTAGTTTTTGCAAGTGAAAAAGCTTAGATTATTATCATCAAACCTGACCATGCTACATTGTCCTACTCTAAGATCAGAGCTTTTCATACAAGAAAACACTATCTGACTCAATGTGTCAGTTCCTTTTCATGTATCTAGATATTTCAATTTGTAGCATAACCCCTGCAGTATTCCAGAGAATAGATGACACATCTGAAACCTTGAACTGTAGATATCTGCCTGTCATTAGGTTTCCACAGGGATTTCTCTTAAAAGACAGAAACCTAGGGGGTCATAAATATAAGTTCTCAAATGGAAAGAATCACCCCAAAGCACTTTCCCCCCCAGTCTTTGCTCTCCAACCTTATCTGAAAATTCCTTCCACCATGCAGTCATGCTACTGTTAATTTAGGACCCTTGCTAAACCATGTGGAAATGCCAAATGCTCTTCATTTCTCTGACAGACAGATTCTATGTGTGTGATTAACATTATCACAGAATTATCTGTAACTCACTTCAAAGCAAAGAAAAAGGCAAATAGGGCATTTTACTGAAGAATCTATAAAAGAAGTCAATCAGTAATAATTTATTAAGCAACTTCTTCATGTTAGGTATACTATGTAGTAGAGATACATTTTCTTAAAAATATTTGTCCCTAGAAATCATACACTGTATTGAAATAGAGGTTTTTAACCATATTTCTGTATCTATATATTCTATTTCTTATCAGCATATAATGGATTTCTTATGTAATCCTGTGTATTTTATTTTATGCATTTAAACTCTGAAAACAATTTGATAGGCCTCAACATTCTAACAAAGGATCACTGAAACAAACAAAAAAAAATAAAGAATCTTTGTATTTTCTGGGCCCTGGAACCAACAACGAAAAAAAAAGAATAGAAGTTTTCTTTGAACCTTACAACCTCTCAAGATTACCAGACCAGAAATCGTAAACCAAACATAAGGCAACTTCAACTTTAACTGTCTCCATGATGTAGGAATCCAATTTAAAAAAATAAATAAATAATCTGATAGGTATTCTGAGTTTACTCAGCAGCCCTACGTCATGGCCATTATAGATTTGCAACAAAAGCCAAGCCCAAAATTCCAGTGTTTTCCTCTTTTTTTCCCCCAATACTTACAAAGATCTGATGTCCTGGTTTCAGAAGTTTACTGCCAGCTAGCATCATAATGGCAGCATTCTCTGCTGCAAACAATTTCTTAGAGGTTAGATAGGGAACAGATTGAAAAGAGTAGGAAACATATCTTGGCCTAAAATGGAACTCATTCCCATGCTCTACCATTTTCCTGCTCCTTTCAGAATCTCAGAAACCCAAACTACAGAAATCAACTATGTAGTTCCAGCATGTTACCGCTTTGAACTGAGATTGCCTCCAAGAAGAAACGCAAAGCTACAAACTACACGACACAGAATGATAAAATTTCAAAAATCAAGTCCTGTAAGTGATTAGGAGAAATACTTTCAGATACAAAAGAAAGGAAGTTCAAATGACACATCTATTTTGTAGCCACTAGAAGTCAGAAGGAAAAGAAACAATATGCTTGAAAGAGCTGTGTGACTCAGGAGGCTGCCATGGAATGACCTACCCTCCAACCCTGAGTTTCTCCGTAACCTAGGGCTGATGAAGAAGTGAAAAACTTTCAACATTTAGCCAGTATACAGTGTGAGATGTTAGTCTAAACCTAGTTTCTCCCCAACCAACAAGATGATTTCAGAGAGGCCTGGAGAGACCTACATGAACTGATGCTGAGCGAAATAAGCAGAACCAGGAGATCATTATACACAGCAATAAGACTATAGGATGATCAATTCTGATGACATGACTCAACAACAATGAGGTGATTCAAACCAGTTCCTATTGTTCAGCAAAGAAAATAGTCACATACATCCAGAGATAGGCCTGTGGGAACTGAGTGTGGACCACAACACAGCATTTTAACGCTTTCTGTGAGTATTTGCTTGCATTTTGTTTTCCTTCTTAGGTTGTTTTTTTTTTTCTTTCTAGATCTGATTTTTCTTGTGCAGTAAGATAACTGCATAGATATGTATACATATATTGGATTTGTCATATAATTTAACATATTTAGCATGTATTAAACTACCTATCATATAGGGGTAGGGGGGGAAGGAAGGGAAAAAATTGGAACAAAAAAATTTTTTGCAAAGCTCAATGCAGAAAAATCACTCATATGTTATGTAAATAAAAAGCTTTAATTAATTTAAAAAAAACAGTAAACTACTAAAAAAAAAACCAAAAAAACAAAAAACATTCAACTACTAGTTTCTCCCAAACTCCTTCCCAGTTTTCACAGAAATTTTTGTCCCCAAAGTTTGAATCGTTGGGTTTATCAAATACTAAATTATTATGATCATTTATCACTGTGTATTCTATATCTAATGTAGACCACTCCTCTTACACTGCATTGTTTAGCAAATACCACAGTGTTTTGATGATTACTACTTTCTAATAGTTTCAGTTCTAGTTATGACTAAGCCATCTTCACATTTTCCTCCTCATTGATTCCCATGATGTTTTTGCCCTTTTATTTTTCCAGATGAACTTTGTTATTATTTCTGGCTCAGCAAAATAATGACACTGAATAAATTAATTTAGTAGGATTGTCATTTTATCATATTCGTTTGGCCTACACATGAATAATTAATATTTTTCAATTATTTAAATCTGATCTTATTTAAGCATAAAAATTATTTTAATACTGTGTTTATGTAATTCCTGAGTTTATCTTTGCTAATAGATTCTGATGTATTTTAAATTGTTTTTAAGTATTTTATATGCAATTTTTATTTCTATTTCTTTTTTTGCTAGATTTTGTTGGTAATATATAGAAATGTTGATGACTTGGGTGGGTTTAATTTGTATCCTGCAATTTTATTCAAGCTGCGAATTATTTCAATTAGTTTTTCTAGTTGATTTTCTAAGATTCTCCAAGTTTATCATCTTATCTTCTGCAAATAATAATACTTTTGTTTCTTCTTTTCCTATTGTAATTCCCCTATTTTTTTCTTATTGCTATAGCTAACATTTATATTATAATAATGAATAACAGCAGTAATAATAAGCATGCTTACTTCATTCTTTTTTTTTTTTTTTTTTTTTTTTTTTTTTTTTTTTTTTTTTTTTTTTTAAA
>JAJPUD010011266.1:26540-55603 GCA_023553655.1 Myrmecobius fasciatus | reverse complement strand
ATAGTTTTTTAGTTGATTCTCTAGGGTTCTCTAAGTAGACCATCATATCATCTGCAAAGAGTGATAATTTGGTTTCCTCATGACCTACTCTAATTCCTTTAATCTCTTTTTCTTGTCCTATTGCCAAGGCTAGCATTTCTAATACAATATTGAACAGTAATGGTGATAGTGGGCAACCTTGTTTCACCCCCTGATCTTATTGGGAATAGTTCCAGTTTATCACCATTACATATGATGCTAGCTGATGTTTTTAAATAGATGCTACCGATTATTTTAAGGAAAAGTCCATTAATTACTATACTCTCTAATGTTTTTAATAGGAATGGATGTTGGATTTTATCAAATGCTTTTTCTGCATCTATTGAGATTATCATATGGTTTTTGTTAGTTTGGTTATTAATATAGTCAATTATGTTAATAGTTTTCCTAACATTGAACCATCCCTGCATTCCTGGTATAAATCCAACTTTGTCATGGTGTATTATTCTAGGAATGATTTTCTGTAATCTCTTTGCTAATATTTTATTTAAGATTTTTGCATCAATATTCATTAAGGAGATTGGTCTATAATTTTCTTTCTCTGTTTTTGTTTTACCTGGTTTAGGTATCAGTACCATGTCTGTATCATAAAAAGAGTTTCGTAGGAGTCCTTCATTCCCTATTTTTTCAAATAGTTTATATAATATTGGAGTTAACTGTTTTTTAAATGTTTGGTAGAATTCACATGTAAATCCATCTGGTCCTGGGGATTTTTTCTTAGGGAGTTGGTTAATGACTTGTTCTATTTCTTTTTCTGAAATGGGACTATTTAAGTAATTTATTTCCTCTTTTGTTAATCTGGGCAATCTATATTTTTGTAGATATTCCTCCATTTCACTTAGGTTATCAAATTTATTGGCATACAGTTGGGCAAAGTAACTCCTGATTATTGCTATAATTTCCTCTTCATTGGTGGAAAGTTCTCCCTTTTCATTTTTGAGACTAACAATTTGATTTTCCTCTTTCCTTTTTCTAATTAAATTAACTAGAGGTTTATCTATTTTGTTGTTTTTTTCATAAAACCAACTTTTAGTTTTATTTATTAATTCAATAGTTTTTTTTACTTTCAATTTTACTAATCTCTCCTTTTATTTTTAGGATTTCAAGTTTGGTATTTGATTGGGGTTTTTTAATTTGTTCTTTCTCTAGCTTTTTTTAGTTGCAAGCCCAATTCATTGATTTTCTCTTTTTCTATTTTATGCAAATAAGCATCTAGAGATATAAAATTTCCCCTTATTACCTCTTTGGCTGTATCCCACAAATTTTGGTATGTTGTCTCATTATTGTCATTCTCTTGAATGAAATTAGTAATTGTGTCTGTAATTTGCTGTTTCATCCATTCATTCTTTAGGATAAAATTATTTAGTTTCCAATTGCTTTTTGGTCTATTTTCTCCTGGCCTTATATTGCATGTGATTTTTATTCCGTCATGATCTGAAAAAAATGCATTTATTATTTCTGCCTTCCTGCATTTGATTTTGAGGTTTTTGTGTCCTAACACATGGTCAATTTTTGTATAAGTTCCATGGACTGCTGAGAAAAAAGTAAACTCCTTTCTCTCTCCATTTAATTTCCTCCAAAGATCTATCATACCTAACTTTTCTAACATTTTGTTAACCTCCTTAACTTCTTTCTTATTTATTTTTTGGTTTGATTTATCAAGTTCTGAGAGAGGGAGGTTGAGATCCCCCACTATTATAGTTTTGCTGTCTATTTCTTCTTGCATCTCTCTGAACCTTTCCTCTAGGAATTTCCATGCTATACCACTTGGTGCATATATGTTTAGTATTGATATTGCTTCATCATCTATGGTACTCTTTAGGAAGATATAATTTCCTTCTTTGTCTCTTTTAATGAAGTCTATTTTTGCTTTTACTTGGTCTGAGATCAGGATTGCTACCCCTGCTTTTTTTGTTCACCTGAAGCATAATAGATTCTGCTCCAGCCTTTTACCTTCACCCTGTATGTATCTCTGTGTTTTAGATGTGTTTCTTGTATACAACATATTGTTGGATTCTGGTTTTTAATCCACTCTGCTATCTGCTTCTGCTTTAAGGGAGAGTTCATTCCATTCACATTCACTGTTAAAATAACTAATTCTGTATTTCCTGCCATCTTATTTACCCTAGCTTATGCTTTTCTCTTTCTTATCCCCTTTCCCTCCTCCCTACTATTTTGCTTTTGAAAACCACTTCCCTCAAACAATCCTTCCCCTTTAGAGCCCCACCCATCCCTTTTTCCCCCCTTTCCCTCCCGTTTCCTTATAAGTACATCTATTATTCCCTCTGAGCCAAATCTGATGAGATGGAGATTAACCCAATTCTCATTCCCCTCCCTTTTCTCCCCTCAATCATTATAGGTTTTCTTTGCCTCTACATGTGATGTAATTTCCCTTATTTTACCTCCTTTTCCTCTTCTTCCAGTGTTATCCCTTTTCTACCTCTAATTTCTTTTTTAGTTTATCATATCATAAGATTCATAAAATCACAATAAACATATAATAATAATCATAAAATCACAGTAATCATATCATAATCATAATATAATAGTTGATTCATAAAATCAACCCTCATTCTGTAAGTATCTATAACATAAATATAGTTCTCAAGAGTTATTTTTTCTTGTTACCTTTTTATGTTTCTCTTGTGTTCTGTGTTTGTAGATCAAATTTTTTGTTCAGTTCTGGTCTTTTCAGTAGAAATAGGTTTAATTCTCCTATATCATTGAATGACCATCTTCTTCCCTGGAAGATAATGCTCATTCTAGCTGGGTAACTTATTCTTGGCTGTAATCCAAGTTCCTTTGCCCTTCAAAATATCTGATTCCAGGCAATTCGATCCTTCAAAATAGAAGCTGCTAGGTCCTGTGTGATCCTAATTGTAGCTCCCCAATATTTAAATTGTTTCTTTCTGGCTTCTTGTAATATCTTTTCCTTGGTATGATAGTTCTGGAATTTAGCCACAATATTTCTGGGGGACTTAAGTTTTGGGTTTCTTTCAGGAGGTAATTGGTGGATTGTTTCAAGGAGTATTTTGCTTTCTGGGTGTAAAATATCAGGGCAGTTTTCTTTTTTGATTTCCTGGAATATAGTGTCCAGGTTCTTTTTTTCATCATGGCTTTCAGGAATCCCTATCATCCTTAGATTGTCTCTCCTAGATCTATTTTCCAGGTCAGTTGTTTTTCCTAGGAGATATTTCATGTTTTTCTCTATCTTTTCATTTTTTTGTTTTTGTTCAACTGATTCTTGAAGTCTTGATGAGTCATTCATTTCCAATTGTTCGATTCTAATTTTTAATGTCTTATTTTCTTCAGTTACTGTTTTTAGTTCCTTTTGCAATTGACCAATTGCATTTTTTTGTTCATTGCATTCTTTTTCCATTTTTTCTATTTTATTTTGCAGTGATCTCATTTCGTTTCCCCATGTTTCTTCTAACTCTCTTTTAAGAGTTTTTATGCAATCTTCAAAGAAAGCCTTGTGATATGGAGACCAATTTATGTCTCTCTTTGAGGCTTTTACTGGAGTTGCTTTACCTTTAGAGGCCTCAGGATTTGAGGTCTGTTCTTCCCTCTCTCCATAAAAGTTGTCTATGGTGAGAGCTCTTTTTGTTTTTTTATTCATTTTTTTAAAGGTGTGAGGTCTGTTTAGGGTAAAGGTGGGACAGCTGCTTTAATTTGCCCTGGGGCAGTTCTGCTGATTGAGTTATTTCAGGAACTGGGCAGTTCTGCTGATTGAATTATGTCAGGGGCTGGGCAGCTCTGCTGATTGAATTATTTCTGGTGCTTATCAGTCCTGTTGTTTGATTGATTGCTTTAAGGTGCTGTGTAATGACAGCTAGGTCCGATGCTCATCAGGGGTTCAGTGGTTCACAATCTATCCCCCTCAAAAGGCAGAACCTCCAAACCACCTGCCCACAATCAGGACAAATTGTTCCAAGAGGCTCGCAAAAGACTCCCAGGTGTGTGAAAAGCACAACGCTCCCACTCCTGTTTCGACTCCTGTTCCAGCTCCCTGCTCCAGCTCCCTGCCCTGGTCTCCCTGTGCTGCAGTCTGGGTTCAGTAGGCCACCCCCTGCCCCATTAAAACAGACCTGTTTTGAGGTTCTTCCAGAGTATCTTCTTCTAGAGTCGTGTTGTTCTCCAGATATTGTGGATTTTTTTGCTTCAGAATCAGTCTAGAGGCTTCATATGTTGTTGGTTTGAGTGGAGGTTAGAGGAGGTTACAGAGAATCCTGTCTGATCTCCGCCACCATGGCTCCACCCCGGAAGGAAGTCCAAGATTTTTTTTTAGGGAGTTGATTAATGACTTGTTCTATTTCTTTTTCTAAAATGGGACTATTTAAGTAATTTATTTCCTCTTCTGTTAATCTGGGCAATCTATATTTTTGAAGATATTCCTCCATTTCACTTAGGTTATCAAATTTATTGGCATACAGTTGGGCAAAGTAACTCCTGATTATTGCTCTAATTTCCTCTTCATTGGTGGAAAGTTCTCCCTTTTCATTTTTGAGACTCACAATTTGATTTTCCTCTTTCCTTTTTCTAATTAATTTAACAAGAGGTTTATCTATTTTGTTGGTTTTTTCATAAAAACAACTTTTAGTTTTATTTATTAATTCATTTGTTTTTTTTTTAAAAATGCTTTTCTCTACCCTTACCAAATTGAAACAGACTTTTTCTGAAGCTCTTCCAAAATATCTTCTGCTAGAAATTTGTTGCACTCCGATTATTTGTGAGTTTTGCTACTCCAAAACCAGAGTCTTAATTTAGTATTGATCTGAGGGACCCCAGGAAGAGCTCAGATGAAGATCTGTCTAATCTCTGCCATCTTGGTTACCACCACCACACTTTTCTTTTTTCTACTGGATAATTGTGAGTTCCTCTAAGAACTTGACTTTAATCTGTTCTCTCACTCTATTTCAAGTTTGCCAGTCCTGGTGTACATTGCACTTCTTCATTTTGTCTGTAGCCTTTCCTCCTAATAGCCCTGCCTTTTGCCAAAGAGAATGGGCCTTATGAATTCTTCACATGACCAAACTCCAATATTTGGTGCCTAATATTATCTACTATATCACTTACTATGACATGTAAAGTACAGTCATAAGAAGAAAATTATGAGGATTAACAGCCCATTAAAGAAGGATTAGTGCCATGTCCACAATCCAATTGGCAAATCTGTTTCAATAAAGGTAGTTCAGTTTTAAAAATATAATCATTACTACTTAATTGTATTTTGGAATTTTTACAATATTTATTTTTGCTTATAACTTCTTTTCATATTAAAGTATAAATCTGAAGAAATACTTTAACATGCTCATTCTCCATACATCTAAAACAGAGCTTATTATCTTTCCCCCCAATCTTCCTCACTTTCCTATTATGGTAAAAGGAACTTCATCCCTCTTTTCCCTTGAGCTCACAGCATAGGTGTCATCCTGAACTCCTTGCTCTTTCTCATCCTTCAAAACTAATATGTTAGCAAACCCTGCAGATTTCACTTTTGCTACATCACTCAGTTATCCCTCCTTGTCTCCTGTGACATTGCTTCATCATCTCACATCTTCTCACATGCTTCTGAGTTTGTGTAACTCAAGTCTCTATTCATTGCAGTGCATCCTCCACTTAGCTACTAAAATGATTTTCCTAAAGGGTAAGTCTGACTATGTCATACTTCTTCCCTCACTAAACTCCAGTAGTTTCCCATTGCTTCCAGGCTTAAAGATTAAAGAACTAATATAAAATGTCTTGATTGGTGATGAGTATCACAAGATATTGAGGACAATGAGAGTTATTCCTACTTTGTAAGGTTAAAGTCACATGTGATAAAATCACAATCAAATTCTCTTTTGCTAAAAGGTATTTATAAAAAATGTGATGGACATAATCCAAAGATTACTTTGATGCATGCCTTTAATGAGACCAATTGGTTATACCTTAGAAGGAGGAGGGAGGAAATAAAGGAATTATCTAGAAGTGACAAGGTTATGTATTGTGATGTTGAGATTGTCTTAGAGATTCTTCTAACAAGTCTGTCTGAGAGAACTTGAGTTCCCATCATGGTTGTCTTAAATATGTTAATAAGACATTCTTGGAGAACTATCTTTTTGTACCTAGTTGTGGTTGATAATTAATAGTGTGAAAAATTTAAACAAAATAAAAATATAAATTTAAAAAAAAAGAAATAAAAAATTTTTAAAAAATTAAAAAGTTCATAGCATGACTGCTTTAATTATGATAACAAGATAGTCTTAGAAAACTCACCCTTTTGATTACTGTTAATGGAACCAGAATGAACTTTTTTAGGATATTCTAAAAAGAGAAGTAAATAAAATGGTTGTGGAATGTACTTCAATTTGTATTTGAAGTCCTTCATTATCTGGCTCCCTCCAACATTACTCTCCCATACCTACTCTTAGATTAAGTGATTCTAGCATTTTGACTGGTCCATGACAAAGACATCCCATCTCTCTGTTCCCAGAATTCTGACTATCTCCTATACAAGACTCTCTCCTTTATTTGATTATTATTGATCTATCTTTGTTTCCTTAAATTTTAACTAAAATGTCCTCTTTTGGAAGTAAAATGTGTAAGAGTCATGGTTCATAGTTTGAAAGAATTCAAAAAGAGTCTCTTATAATCACAAAAGAATTTATTGACGCCATAGCAGATGGATCAAACTGAGAAATTCTGCTAAAAATAAAGAGTTTGGGAAAGCTTTATATAATAAAATTTGGAACTTCAGCGAACAGGCTAAAAGTCTACATGCAGAGAGCAAGATATAATCAAGAGAGAAGCCAGAATGTCTTTTTATTCAAGTAAGGAAACAGTATGTCTTTTAGCAAAGTATTGTTATTTAAGGAAAAAGACTGGTAAGAAGTTTGGGTATGTAGCTTTTACAAAAAGACAAAAAAAAATCAGGATGGGGTTTTTATTGAAGAAAAATAAGGAGCAACAGATAAAGGGCTTTATTGTTCCACATTCTTTACATAGATTAGCAATTTTAAGTAGACCCTTTGCTCTGATTCTTCAGAAACTTTCTCCAAAGCCTCTAAATTCCTGTTTTTAAATAGGAAATTGGAGTTGATTGACTTCTTCAGGGTCATACAGCTAGGAAGTGTTTAGTGTCTGAGGCCAATTTTGGACTCAAGTTCTCTTGACTTCATAGCTGGTCCTCTATCCACCAAGCCATCTAGCTGCCCCTGAAGTCTCTAAATTTTAATGCTTTCTCTCAGTTAATCATTTTCTAATTATTCTGTATATAGATTGCTTTGTATATATTTGTTTGGATATTGCCTGTCCCCTCAGATTATAAGTTCTTTTAGGGCAGCGACTGTATTTTGTTTTTTTGTAACACAGTGCTTAGCACAGTGTCAGGCACATAGCAAACATTTAGCAAATATTTATTATTTAAACAATCTTAAAGCTAAGACACTCTTAATTAGCTCAAATTATTACTCTTAACAATACATCTCTTTATAGTACTCTGATTAATGGAAATGGTGATAATTTTATCTTGTTTTTGTGGTTCCCCTTTTGAAATTCATTTCATGTAATTAAGATACCCAGAATTCAAGTGAGGTGGGAAATAATGTTATTGAAATTTTGCTGACTACTAAAGAACACCATTTTTAGTTTTTTTTTATTTTATAATAACTTGTTATTTTTCAAAATACATGCAAAGATATTTTCAACATTCACACTTACACAATTTTGTGTTGCCAATTCTTGTGCATTCCCTTCTCCCCTCCTCCCCTTTCCTAGATAACAAGCTATCCAATATAGGTTCAATAAGTCCAATTCTTCTAAGCATATTTCCACCTTTATCATGCTGCACAAGAAAAATCAGATCAAAAAGGAAAAAGAAAGTGAGGAAGAAAAAAAAAGTAAGCAAAAATGAAAAAGGTGAAAATATTATCTTCTCATTCGTATTCAGTGTCCACAGTCCTCTCTCTGGATGAAGATGGTTCTCTTTATCATAAGTCAATTGAAATTGGCCTGAATAGCCTCATTGTTGAAAAGAGCCATGCCCCTCAGAGTAAATCATTATGTAATCATATTGTTGTGTACAATGTTCTCTTGGTTCTACTCACTTCACTTACCATCAGTTTATGTAAGTCTCTCCAGGCCTTTCTGACATCATCCTGCTTTTTGTTTCTTACAGAGCAATAATATTCCATTAAATTAATATATCATAACTTATTCAGCCATTCTCCAACTGTTAGGCATCTACTTAGTTTCCAAAGGAACAGTATTTTAAAATCCTCTTAATCTTTGAGTGAATGGTAGTCCATAGGAAAGAGCAGCCATAAGCACTTTGAGCTCATTTCCTTATCACTAATATATTTTTTCTATGATTCTATATACTATGTGAGGACCTGAAATGACATTATCTATTTCCTTTTAGAAATGTGTATCTATCAACATTGTATTGGCGCTCTTATAAAACTTGTTCACAAGATCAGTGCTAAGTTTTAAATTAATCGCCCAACATATTTTTTTGCCTTGAGTTGTTAGAATACTCTTATATTATTTCTTCAGTTTTCCTTCATTCACTAGAGAAAGGCTCTGAAAAAAAGATTTATTTTAATAGTGTTATGGCTGAGGAGTTTAGTGGAAGGGGAAAAAAGGCAGAGAAGAACTTGGGAATGTGTTAACATTACAATAACAACAACTTTTGAGTTCCACTTTCTTCTACTAGTTAATGAGTATACTGATCTTGATGGTGATAAGATCATGGTAGCAATTCCTAGCTCAAAATAAGTATGTGACAAATTCACAATGACCATTCTCTTTGCCAAAAAAGGCATTTAATTAGGAGAAAGGTTTCAGATAAATGGAAGTAAAATAGATAACAGGAGAGGTAATTATGAAATAGATTTGGGAGAAAAATAAGGTTACCAAGGAAAAGGAGTTTGGAAGAATCCATTAAAAGAATATGCCATGAGGCATGGATATGCCATAGACTGGCAGGTTTAATCCATAGAGTAGTGTAAAAGATTAATAAGAATTAGTGATAGAAAGGACAAAGATGCCCTTAAAGGGAAGACAGTATGAGGAGGAAGAGAGAGAGTATCTCATAGTGGGTTTAGTCCTGAAAAGGACTTAGAAAAGATCTGTGTTATATGCACATTTTTAATAGGGAAAATACCTTGAGGGTTTCTCAGGGTAGGAGAGGAAAGACCAGAGAAGAATTTGGTACCTCAGAGGGAGAGATCAAGAAGAAGCCAGATGGAACGCACCTAGCAGACCAGATCACAGATCTGTTTAAAGATATCAAACCAATATTTCAAAAGTTGTTTAAAGTTGGTTGAAGGGATAGACATTGAAGGCTGATAACAAGTCCCATATTTACAATTGCTCTGTACAAAGAAGATAGTCTGCAACTTCATTATGCCTGCTAACAGCCAGTTGGGCTTCTTCCTGACATGGAAAGAGAATAAGCTCAAAGTCCATATTATTGCTACTTTCTTTTCTCTCAGTACAACTATTTAGAATGTTGAATTTTAAGAGAAAGATTTTTATTATCAAGATAGCATTAATTTTTACAGTCTTAGCTATTCTCATTTCTGTCAACATGACTTTGGCTAGATTTCCCCCAAATTTCAATAAAGTAAGGATTTATTTTTGGGGTGATAAGAAGGTGGGAGTAAAGAGCCAAAGGCTTAGAGTGCACTTACCTTGAAACTGCTTCCTGGTAAGTTCTGGCTGTGTTGATATAGCTTTCTAATCACTGATAACCTTTGTTCAAATACATATACATATATGTTCATTATAATTATAATTATAATTATTAATGCTAAGGCAATTGGGGTTAAGTGACTTGCCCAGAGTCATACAACCAGGAAGTGTTAAGTATTTGAGGCCAGATTTGGACTCAGGTCCTCCTGGCTTCAGGGCTGGTGCTCTATCCACTGCACCATCTAGCTGCCCCCAAAATACTATTTTTTTAAAGAGCTCTTTGCCATTTCTTTCTTCTGCTAAATTTATAGTTGAGTAAATTTAGCATACAGGGTAATTTGCCCAGAGTCACAGTGAATAAGTATTTGAAACTGGATTTGAAGTCATATCTTCCTGACTCTAGTATGAGATTTTATTCACTGGTCCCCCTCCCTGCCTGGTCACCTGTAGTCCCCCTTCCTAGTAAGGCCATGCCTTGCAGACTTGATGGATACCCTAAGACAATAAAAATCATAAAGGAGGGTGGAAGGTAAAGGTGTTTTATTTACTGAATATAAGTGCTGTGATATTTTAGGTGTACATCCTTGCTATATTAGGAGTAAAAAAAAAACCAAAAACAAACCAAAAAAAACAAACCTTGCTTTTCTTAAATGTTCAATGCCTCACAAACAATTCCTTTGAACCTGAACTAAAAGGATCCCTTCCTCTGCAAGCTATGATCCACATTTTCTACCAGGCCCTGAAATCTATTTATTCTAAGGATAACTTCAGTCCTGAAATTCATCAAAAATATCCCCTGGCTCTGCAACTCCTTACTCTGTATGCTTTTTTTTTATTCCTTACAAAGCCTCTATTGAAGTGAATGGAACTGATTGGATGAAGAATTTCTCAGGATTGAGACTGGGCCTGGGCCACATGATCCCTATCCCCAAAGCAGGAAGATGAGGTATTGGGGCTCAGGTTTCAGAAAGTCACGTGATCTCGATTCCCAGTCTTGAACTCTGGGTTACAGGGAGTCACATGGTCTCTAAAGGTCAGACTCTCAAATACTCAGATCCAAAGGAAGTGACATCACCCACAGGAAGCAGACAATATTGGTCACGGATGGTTACTTCCTTTTAGTCTATCCAATGAAAAAGCTTGGGTCTTTTCCTATGTAACTGGGTGTTCTACTTCCGGCTGCTCAGGTTCAGGATCACATGGAGAAAGTTGGGATGGCTCCCTGGTGTGCTGGGCCTCTTCCTGCAGGGACTAATAAATGCTTTCTCTGTGTACCTGAAGATGTCTCTGATTAGTTAATTTGGGAAAGGGCATCTAGCAACAATCTCACACATAAGGAAGGTACCCAGAGCAGCCATCTTTTCATTCCTCAGCTGGCTGTAATCTGGAATTTTCTATCATGCTTCTGAGTAGAGACTATAACCTTTGGAATTTCCTTTTCTATAGTCTTCCTCATCATCACCCCTTAAATAGAAGCTCCTAAAGGGCAAGGATAGTTTTTTTTTTAACTTGTATTTGTGTTTCCAGCACTTAAAACAATATTTGGCACTTTAGTAAGTGCTTCATAAATGACTTAACTCTCTAGCTTGACTGCCTGAGAATACCAGTTTCAGAGTCTCCAGTAAAAAACAAAATTGAAATAAAAGACAGTAAAAGGAAAATAGCAAACATAGAATGTCCAACTCATAAAACATATGAATCTTATCCTAAGATACCTTTAACCTAGCGTTGAGGGACTGAATAACTAGCCACATCCTCATATAGTTTGCAACTTTGCTTGGTTCTCACACATGACAAGCTGCTAGCTTACGACAACTTTTTCCTGCTCTTAATTTCCTCTACCCATCAAAAACAGATCCCTTCCGGTGTCCCCCACCAATTATTGAGTAGCATTACTTCAGACAGCCATTTATCTTTCTTAAATTCAAGTATCCATTGAAATAGAAAAATAATTTAGACATGTTCTCCAGTGATTTGATCACAGTTGCTCCATTCTTAAAAATAAAAAGTAATAATTAAATATTTCAAGTGTCCCAAGATTTGATATATTCCATCCAATAACATGAATGGTAGTTCCTGAATGCCTCAATAAATCATATTCATGAGTTGTTGGAGCCAATAACAATTGTTGTTATTGAGTTGTTAATCAGTTGTGTCCAATTGTTTGTGATCTGTGGACAACCTATAGAATTTTATTTCCATATAGGGCCAAGACTTAGAGAAAGGTCATGTCAGTTGACCAAGTTAGTTATATAAAATAAGATATTAAGAGGCTGAAATAATAAACTGATAAAAAATCATCTCAAAACAAGAAGGTGAAACGTAACTGCAAGCACTGAGTGTATATGCTTAATGTGTTATTTAATATTAACTTGTCCCTAAAAGAAGAATTTTTCTGCCATTTTTGATTATGGATTATATGATGAGGGAGAGGGAACATCAAGGAGGAAAATCGATTAATTTCATCATCCCCAGCCAATCGGGGCTTTGAGACAGGGACTTTGCTGATTCAGGACATGAAATAAAAGAATATTCATTTCTATGAGCACAGATCCATTCAGGGACTGCCCCCAAGTAGATTACCAGTTCATTGCAAGAATTGTAAATAAACCACTTTTTATACACATGAGTCCTTTTTATCATTACAACAAATTTCTAACTGAGCCATTTGAGATTTTCTTTACAGATACCAGAATGGTTTGTCTTTGTTTCTTCAGCTCGTTTTATATATGAGGAATCGAGGTAAATAAGGTTAAATGACTTGACCAGCGTCACAAAGCTAGTAAGTGTTTGAGATCAGATTTGAAATCAGAAAAATGGATCTTCCTCTCTGCAGGCTGGGTACTCTATTGAATGCTATCTAGCTCTCCCATGGATAAATATACAATCATGAAAGATCTAAAGGTCTGGTGATAAGTGTTACTTTTGTTATTGTTTGGATTGTAGAAAATGGCTTTAATTAATACTTTTCACCTTGTGGAACCTGCCAGAGATTGTTTTCTGCTTATTAAAACTTGTGCTGATTCTATGAACCATTGTTCCCAGACCTGCTTGTCAATCAGTGTTTGGGGAAGTTTCATCTACTCTGAAGCTTTAGTATTAACTTTATTCATCATGTGGCCAGTTAACCCCTACCTGTTAATGCCTGGCAATCATCATGTACCTGCTACCTTAGGTAGCACCTCAGCTGAGGTGAAATGGCATTTGTTGATGAAAATTTACCTGAACTGTCTATATCTCATTATATCCTACTTGATCCCAGTAATCATCTTCCTTGTTATATTTTAACAAATTCCTTTTGATTCTCTTTGCCCGAGTTCTTTCTTTTTTATCTTCATGAAATCCTGAACAAAGACATTTTTTATATATACTTTTAGTCTCCTTATACTGTAAGTTACTCCTTTACCATAATAAGGAATTGGGAGAGGACTATAGTAAAAGACTATATAGCCATCCATATTCATGAAAAATCTCTGTAAATTTTTAATGAAGCAGCATTTGTGTCACAGTATGTCAGAGTATGTAGAGATTTCACAGGCCATTCAATCCACCTATACAGAAATTCCCTCCAAAACATCCTCAGGAATTGATCTTCTTGCATTCACTTGAGGATTTAGAAAGATGAGAAATATTCTCATTCAAAGATTTTCCAAATAATTTTGTCTCTTCATATCACTTAGCTGATAGTCCTCTAAATATAATTTACTTGGTAAATATGATCATTTTTTTCAAATAATAAGTTTCCCATGTATTTGAATACAATTGTATTGCCCTAAATCTTTTCTTTAGTATAGCTAAATATATGCCAATCTTTTTTTTTTTTTTTGCTTTTTTTGCCGAGGCAATTAAGTTGAGTCACACAGCTAGGGGATGTTAAGTGTCTGAGACCAGATTTGAACTCAGGTCCTCCTGACTTCAGGGCTGGTGCTCTATCCACTGCACCACCTACCTGCCCTTCTATGCCAATTTAAAAAAAAATATTTTAATTGACAAAATTTTATTTTCCCTTTTCTCTGTCTTTCTCTTAACTGCCAAAAAGAAAATACCAGTGCATATACACAAAGCATCTTGTATGTATACTCAAAGAAAACTGTGATAATCACTCCCCAAAGATATTCTAATATAGTTTTCTTTCTTCCTTTCTTTCCTTTTCTTTCTATTTTTTAAACCTGGTGCATGACTTAGTCTTGAGTGTCTTCACTATCAAATTCTCTCTTTTCTGCATGTTTTCCACCTTTTCAACATCCTTCTTAAAATCCAAAGCTCAGAGGTGAACACTTTGCTCCAGACATAGTCTTTCCAAGGGCAGAATATAGTGGAATTGCCATTTCCTGTGTTCCAGACACTATTCCTGAAGAATCAGACTTGATCCAAGAATCCAGGGATTTAACAAATTCCCACTTTGCCATCTTTATTAAAGCTCAGGTTACTTACTAGAGTGCAGATGGGAAGGGACAATGAGGTTTTGAAATAGGCACTGAGGCAGGCTTACTACTTCTGCAATGAAGAATATATTCCATGGGTTAGCTAGGAAAAGGGCTTTTAGAGTAATTGTTATCACTTACATAGTAAGCATATGGAGTCTCTTCAACAGCTGGCAATTTAAAAGAGAATTCCAAGTAAACTGAAGCAATATCAAATCACACGAGGCAGCTGCAGCTGCCACAAAGCCTGCTTCTTTGGAGACATTAATGAATCTAATGGAATTGCTTAGCCATTGCCAAAAAAGGCAAAAGTGATTTAAAAGGTGGAGGAACTTCATGTCTAAACAGCCAGAGCAAGAACCCAATGGAATCACCCAAAATTCTAGGGGTTCTCAGAAGGCAGAAGTAAAAGTCACTTTTTTTTTCATTATTCTGAATAGTAAAAGTAGCAGGAAATGAAAGTTCCTTGACTTTTAAGGTGAGTTCCCCAACTAGTCTCTGGGAACATGGAGGAGGCATATTTAATTTAATTTGGGTGATATATATCTTTCAATTGAGTTGATTTTAGTGTTGAAAAAAATCAACTTTAAAAAGAAATTCATTGCATTTATTTGAAGAGAAACATCAGAGGGGAAAGGCACTGGGTTTACAATATGAAAGCTTACATTCAAGCCTTAAATCTAAAAACATTAGCATTGTAAGGCTAGACAAGAAACTTCTTTCTGAGCATCAGGTTTCTCATTTGTAAAATGAGAATAAAACTCTTTCTAGCCACTTCAACTTTGAACACTGCAATACACAATTTTAAATAAACTTTTAATATACACCTAATGAATTTCAATGGTTGGGCTAAGTACTGGGAAATGATAAGTGAGTGATAAGATGTACCTGGAAATGTAATATTAGAATATAAGGTTAGTTCAAGGTACAATGAGTTTTGGATTATTTCCATTGGATGAAAGGGGAGAGAAGTACAAAAAGGGCTTCATATAAAAGTAGCACTGGAGTTAGTTCTTGAGATTAGATAAGATGTTAATAAGATATCTATGTCTCTCTCTGTATCTCTCTGTCTCTGTTTCTGTCTCTGTCTCTGTCTCTGCCTCTCTGTCTCTCTGTATTTCTCTCTCGTTCTCTAGCTCTCTCTCTCTCTCTTTTTATTGATATACGGAGTGTGGGTGTGTATCTTAGAGAAATTGTGAAAGAGCTGGTTGAGAAATATACTTTTCAATAAAAGAAGTATATACTGATACTTTTACTCCTATCCCCACCCCCAGGCATCTGGTCAATATAAGCACTGAGTTGAAACTTTGGTAGTTCAGTCAAACAAGTAACTATAGGAAGAATGGTGAGCCAGCTCTTTTTTGAGTCTGAAGCTAGACCATAACTCTTAAAATAACAGTTTTATCTGAAATCTCAGGACACTTTCTTTCCTTTTTTAGTTCAACATTAAGCAGGGGCAAATAACAGGAGGAAGTATCCATATTTGTCAAAAACATTTTTTTCTTGAGTCTAAAATGCCAGAATTCTGACTTTATCTTTTTTCCCCTAATCTCTAGGGCAGCAGGTAGGATCCTGTGATAAGATGCTTCAAAGAGCTATTTAAAAAAAGTAGGCCAACTAGTCATAGATAATAGATCATCCAATGCTTGTGTAAAAAGGAAACTATGAAATCATTTACTTCAACATGTTTAACTTTGAAGAAGGAAACTCAGTATAAAAAAGTGAATTATCTAATGCTGTATAGTTGTTGTTTGTTAAATGGTTCCTCTGAAAGCACTATATTAGATGCTCACAATGCAGACATGAAAAATACTATAGGCTTTGCCTTTAAATATGGCACACACATTGTTAACCTGTTGTTAAATGGGAGCGACTTGGATGAAAATCTAGCAACAGAGACTAGGAAATATTGGTTGGAAAGGTAAGAGAATCAGGATAAAGCACTCTCATGAAAAATTAGAAAATAGCATATTGAGGAGAAAGGGTGATTAACGGGTCAAATGCTAAAGATAGGATTTTAAAAGAAGGGCCATTACATTTGTCAATAAAGATATTACTAGTGACTTTGAAAAAAAATAGCTTCATTTTAATGATGAAGTCAGAAGCTGAATTGTAGATAGGTAAGAAAAGAATAAGGGGAAAAGAAATAGACATCAGTTGTCATACAGCAAAATTTCTTTTAAAGATGGGCAGATCAAGAAATAGATGCTGTGTTTATTGGAAGCAGCTAATTGTGAAGGAAAGAATACTGATGTTGGATGGAACAATTTGGAAAAAAATTAAATAAGAGGAAATGGGATTATGTATGTATATAGAGGAGTTTGGTGTATGTATATAGAGGAGCAGGGATACCTAGTAGAATCCCCTTGGATCAGGACACAGAGAGCTTCCCAAATACTTAGACTAGTTTGGGAGTTCTAAGAAAAAGCTGTAACTTCAGATTCTGTTAGTCAGTGATTGTTGGAGTACCCATTGTTCAATCTACCACAATTTCATTGAGATTCCAGAGAAACAACAGTAAAACATACTCAAAAATATAGCTGAGGATACTAAAGATATTTTTAATGATTGGATAGTAGATAATTCAATGAACTTGAATGAATATATTTATTCAAATCATGTCATCAGGAAGATATTGGATCAAATCGTGCATCAGACCAGTGATACAGAATAAATTACTTAAACCTTCTGTCTCTTGCTTTGCATTTCTGTCAACTGAAAGTGTTGGATTTGATGGCTTCCAAACTCCATTCTTTTTCTTTATTGGATATATTCATATTTTTACAATGCTTTAGAGAGCATAGGAATCCAGCAAGATTATAAAATGAACACTCCTCAAAAATTTCAATATAACAAACCCAAATAAATCATCAACTTTTATATACATTACCATACAAAGAGAAATACCAAATATATATATATACATATATATGTTATATATATATATATATATATAAAAGCAAAAGGTAGGGAATCATTTTTTTACAGTCAGTGTTTCTCATAAAGGCCTAATTTCTAAACTATATAGAGAATTCACTTAAGTTAATAAGTTTACAAGTCATTCTCAATTGCTAAATGGTTAAAGGATATAAGTACAAATTTTCAAGTTAAAAAATTAAAACCATTTATAGTCATATGAACAAATGGTGTAAATCACTACTGATTAGAGAAATACAAATTAAAAGAACTCTGAGATACCATGTCAGACCTCTCAGACTGGCTAAGATGGCAGAAGAAAAGTGATAAATGTTGGAATGGATGTGGCAAAACTGGAATATTAATGCATTATTTGTGGAGTTGTGAACTGATCCATCCATTATGGAGAACAATTTGTAACTATGAGTAAAGGAATATAAAATTACACCATACCCTTTGGTCCCGAAGTGTTAGTATTGGGTCTATATTCCAAAGAGATCACAAAAGAGGGAAAAGGACTCACATGTGCAAAAATATTAGTAGGGACTCCTTCCACTAGTAGTGGCAAGGAATTGGAAACTGAGGCAATGTCCTTCAATTGGAGAATGGCTGAATAAATGATGGTATATGATTACAATGGGATATGATTGTTGTATAAAAATGATGGGAAGGGGGGGCAGCTAGGTGGCGCAGTGGTTAGAGCACCAGCCCTGAAGTCAGGAGGACCTGAGTTCAAATCTGGTCTCAGACACTTCCTAGCTGTGTGACCCTGGGCAAGTCACTTAACCCCAATTGCCTCAGCAAAAAAAAAAAAAAAAAAAAAAAAAAATGATGGGAAGGCTAATTTCCAAAAAGACTGGAAAAACTGATGTGAACAGATGTTGAGTGAAGTAAGCAAAAATACGAGAGTATTGTGCACAGTAACAGCAAGATTGTGTGATGATCAACTATGATAGACTTAGGTCTTCTTAGCAATACACAATACACAATAGACTTGTGAAGGAAAGTGCCATCCACATCCAGAGAAAGAACTTTGGAGACTGAATTCAGATCACATGCTATTTTCATTTTTTTGGTTTTGTAGTTTTGTAATTTTTTGCTTTCTAAGGGTTTTTGCCTTTTCTTCTGATATTTTTTTCTTTCTCAACATGATTAATATGGAAATATGATTAAAATTCTTGTACTCATATAACCTGCATCAGATTGCTGACTCTTTTGCAAAGAGGTGAAGGAAGGGAGAAAGAGATAAACAAATTGGAAGCCAAAATCTTTTTTCTTCTAGTAAATTCATTTTTTAAATATACATTGTTTTATGAATCATGTTAGGAATGAAAAATCAGAGCAAAACAGAAAAACCACAGGACAGATGAAAAACAGAAAAAAGAAATGAACATACCATGGTTTGTTTTATACTGTCTTCTTAGTTTTTTTTTTTTTTTTTTTCTCTCGATGCAAATGGCATTTTATATCCAAAGTCTATTGGAATTGCTTTGGATCACTGAATCAGTGAGAAGCAGCAAGTTTTTTTTGAAAAATTCTTTAGGATTTGGTATGTTGTCTCATTATTGTCATTTTTTGGATGAAATTATGAATAGTTTCTGTGATGTTTTTCTTTAGGATTTTTTAGATTGAGATTATTTAATTTCTAACTAATTTTTGGTCTATCAGTGTCACTTTATGGAATATAATTTTTATTTCATTATGGTCTGAAGATGAAGCATTTATTATTTCTACCTTTCTGCATTTGATTGTGAGGTTTTAATGTCCTTATACATGGTCAATTTTTGTGTAAGTTCCATGCACTGCTGAGAAGAAGGTGCATTTCTTTTTGTCCCTATTCATTTTTCTCCAAAGGTCTATCATTTCTAGGTTTTCTAGGATTCTATTTACCTCTCTAGTTTATTTCTTCCTTATTTTTTGGTTAGATTTGTCTGATTCTGAGAGAGAAATTTTGGGGTTCCCTATTAGTATAATTTTGCTGTCTATTTCTTCATGTAACTGCCTTAAAATCTTCTCCATGAATTTGATTCCTCAACGATTTGATGCATACATATTTAGTATAACTATTACTTAACTATTTACATTTCCACTTATAAAGATTTACTTTCCTTTTTAATCTATTTTAATAAGATCTATTTTTACTTTTTCTTTTTCTGAGATCAGAATTATTACCCTAGCTTTTTTACTTACTTAACTTGAAGTATAATTCTCTTCCAACTCTTTACTCTGCATGTGTCTCTCTGTGTCAAATGCAAGCAACATATTGTAGAATTTCTTTTTTTTTTAATCCATTCTGTTGTGTGCTTCCATCTTATGGGAGATCATTACATTCACAGTTATGATTATTAGCTCTGTATTTCCCTCCATCCTACTTTTTTTCCCTTTATATACTTCTGTTCTCCCTTTTCACCCTGATATTAGATAAGTATTATTTTACCAACCTCATCATCTACCTTATCTTCCTACATCTTTGCCCATCTCTCTTAGTCATGTCTTTTTTAATCCCACCCCACCCATTACCTTATCTCCTATCACCCCTCCCACTTCTCTTACCTTTTCCCCTACACATTTTCTGCCCTCCCTTTTTATCTTGCCCCTCCTTTTTCTTTCCTCTTTCTCCTCCTACTTAGTTATAAGATTAGATAAATTTCTATACCCAACTTAATGATTGTTACTCCCTCTTAGAGTTAAAAATGAAGAAATCAAGCTTCAGCCAATGTTCATCCTCCTACCTTCTTTCCCTGCATTGTAATAGGTATTTTCCAATTCTTCATGTGACCTAATTCTCCCATTAATCATCCCCTTTCCTTTTTTTTTCTAATACAGACCTTTTCTCACCCCTTAATGTGTTATTCTTTGATGTCACCACATCAAAGTCCATTTACAACCCTGACCTCAGTCCATGTGATGCCCCACTCTGTCTGTCCCTGTGATAGACACAGTTCTCAAGGGTTACAGATATTGCTTTCCTATATAGGAATATAAATGGTTTACCCTTTAAATTATATATCTATATCTATCTATCTATATCGATATGTAAATAGATATAGATAGATATAAAGGTGTATACATATCTATATTTATCTATCTATAGATACATGTGTAAGTATGTATATATATATATATATATATATATGTAATTCCCATTTACCTTTCTATACTTCTCTTGTGTCCTATATTTATACATTAAATTTCTTATTTGTTTTGATTTTTTCAATAGAAATGATTGACAATTTCTTTATTGAAACTACATTGCCTCCTCTGAAAGTTGATGCTGAGTCTAGCTGGGTAGTGAATTGTTATTTGTAACCTCAGATCCTTTTCTTTCTGGAATATGGTATTCCAGGCCCTCTTATCCTTTATAGTAGATGATGCCAGATCCTGGGTAATCCTGACTGTTGCTCCTTCATATTTGAATTGATTTTGTCTGGCTCCTTGTAGAATTTTTTCCTTGAGATTATAGTTTTAAAGTTTTCCAACAATGTTCCTTGAGGTTTTTCTTGTGGAATCTCTTTCCAAAGATGCTTAATGGATTCTTTCCATGAGTATTTCCCTTTCTGTTTCTAGAATAGTGAGGCAATTTTCCTTAATGAATTCTTGAAGAATGCTATCCAGCTCTTTTTTTTTGGTCATGGCTTGTAGATATGCTAAGAATTTTAAAATTGTGTCTTCTGGATCTATTTTCCAACTTGGCTGTTTTTACAATCAATTATTTCACATTTTTTCATTCTTTTTAGGTTGTTTGAATGATTTTTGATCTCTCACAGAGTTGTTATCTTTCCTTTGCTTTGTTCTAATTTTTAATATGTGGTTTTGTTCAGTTAGCTTTTGTATCTCTTTTTCCATTTGGATAATTCTACTTTTTGAGGAATTGTTGTCTTCAGACAATAATTTTTTTCTTTCTTTTCCAAGCTGTTGACTCTCTCATATATACTTCTCACTTCCTTTTTCAGTTTTTCTTCTACTTCTTATTTGCTCCTCTATTAGACCAGGACTGAGGGTCTTAGTTGCTGATTTGCTGTGATTAAGACCCTCTCACTGGCTTTCCCAGAGTTTATCTGAGCTGAGGTGAACATCCTTTTCACTCCAGTGAAACTCATATTTCTTGAAATGTTTCCATCTATCTTCACCTGAAGAGTGGTTTCATTCCATCAGATTCTGTTCAGAGACTTGGTTTTATGTAGTTTTTGAAGGAAAGTGGAAGAACTTGAGCACCTTCCTAGTTCTCTGCAATCTTGGCTTTACCTCTAGTGTTATCTGAATTCAAAATCTTACAAAAAATAAATGCTGAAAACTATCATTATATGTAATTGGAAAAATACATAATTTTAGACAATTGTCTATTTAAAATCAGTTGAGAAGTAGTGCTGAATTTGAAGCTAATTAAACCTGGGTTTGACTACTTACTTCTATGGTTTCCAGGTGTTTAAGCATGGACAAATCCTTTAACATTTCTTAGTCACATGCTCATTATCTGTTTAGTATAATAATAAGACGCTCTTACAATGTAATTTTATGTCTTATTAGCAATTGAAATTCAAACTGCTCTAAGGTTTTTAGGATATCCTAAATAAAGAAGAATGATAAATTAATAAATATTAATCATTTTGCAGATTTTCAAAAGATTTATTATGTGTTAAAATTTCAATGATTTCTACAATATGATAATTGTGTAATATTTAGGCCATAGGGGAAAGAAGTAAGGGTGAGTGCAGTTTGGAGTTGCTCCTTCAAGCCTATATGTGTTTCTAATAGCTAATATTTATTTAAATTTTAAGTATTGAAAAGCATTTTATAATTGTAAATTGTCTTATTTGTTCCTCTTCCTCCCCTAAAAATCAACTTGTAAAGTAAATTTTACTATTGTTATTATTTTCTTTTACAGATGAAGAAAATATGGCTTTATCGACTTCATGAGTTTTACTTCATGAGTCTTCCTGACTATATGCCCAACTCTGTATATTACGTTAGTGAAATTTTATGCTCTAAATGATATGTTGGCCAAAAAAGAATGTGTTCTCAAAATATTTTTACTTCATTAATTATGGATGAAATTGAAAAATAAAATTAGTATGCTTAGTGGTAAGAAAATAGGAAGTCAAAATTAATAATAAATTATAAAATTTTAAAACCAGGAGGATGGGCCTTTATGCAATTCACTCTCCTCTTCTGTGCCTCAGTTTCTTGTTCTTTAAAATGAATAGTTTTTGTTTTATTTTATTATTCCTATCCTTTCCTTCCTTCTTTTTGACACTCCCATTGATTTACATACCTGTCTATACCCCTCTTCTTAGTCTATTCCCTCCCCCTCATTTCTTTTTTTTTTTCCTAGCTCCATGATGGCAGAGATTTTTATTGGGTTTTATATTCTGAATATATAAGGCATTGGCACTCATTTAATAGTTTAAACAAATTAATAATGTTGAACTAAATTATTATTTTTATTGTTCATTTATTTTTAATACACATTGCTTGAGAATCATGTTGGGAGAGAAAAATGAGAGAAAAGGGAAAACCATGGGAGAGATAAAACAACAGTTAAAAGAAGTGAACATAGCATATGCTGATTTACATTCAGTCTCCTTAGTTCTTTTTCTGGATGCAGATAGCATCTTCTGTCCAATCTCTGTTGGAATTGCTCTGAATCACTGAACCACTGAGAATAGCCAAGCCTTTCATAGTTGATCATCCCACATTCTTTGCTGTCATTGTGTACAAAGTATTCCTGTTTCTGTTTGTTTCATTCAGCATCAGTTCATGTAAATTTTTCAAGGCCTTTCTGTAATCAGTTTGTTCATCATTCATATACCACAACTTGTTCAGCCACTCTTCAACTGATGGGCAACCACTCTTTTTCCAACTCTTTGTTACCAGAAAAAGTGGCTGCTACAAACATCTTTGCACATGTGGATATTTTTACTTCCTTTATGATATCCTTGGGATACAGAACCAGTAATGGCATTGCTGGGTCAAAGGATATGCAAAGTTTTTTGGCCCTTTGGGTATAGTTCCAGTTTGCTCTCTAAAATGGTTGGATCATTTCACAACTCCACCAAAAATGCATTAGTGTCCCAATTTTCCCACATCCCCTCCAAGATTTATCATTATGTTTTCCTGTCATCTTAGGCAGTCTGAGAAGTGTGAGGTGTTACCTCAGAGTTGTTTTAATTTGAATTTCTCTAATCAATAGTAATTAAGAACATTTTTCAAATAACTATAAATTGCTTGAATTTCATCGTTTGAAAATTGTTCATACCTCTTCCTCATTTCATAGTAAATTTAAAAGACTTTTATTTCCTTCTAGATATTAATGTATCATTTCCTCTTTAACCTATACTCATTGTGAGTAGAATTCTAGAACTAACATGCCTCCTCAACCATCTAATTAGTTCTTGTAATATTTCATTCATATAACTTGATTACTCTTTTTAAAAAATCTTTTCCTATGTAGTATTGCCTGTTAGAATCACATCATACTCAGTTCTATGCAATTTTTTGAACTATCCAATTACAATGACAATCTTCAACATATGGCTTGCATTTCCATGTTTAAAGCATAAACAATTTATTTATTTAGTATGTTGAAATTAATTTTTGTTTTTACTTGATATTTTACTTGGATCTTACATGCCAAATCTATCAAATTCAGGTCTTTTTGCACCCAAAAACTGAAAGCCCAACAATTCATTCAATATTAATTTTTTTTTCATTTATGAGTATGCTTAACTTTTCTGAGTATATTTTTCAGCTGCACTACTAGCTTTTTTGCTCTTTCAATGTTCCATGGCCTGCAAGTTGTAGTTGTTTATAGTTTTTTTGTGTAATTCTAATTGTGGGTCCTTCATATTTGATTTTTTCCCTTATTGTTCATAGTATATCCTCCTTGATATGGAAGTTTCAGAATTTAGCTGTGATGTTCCTGTAGATTTTCCTTGTAGGATCTCTTTCAGGTAGTGATCAGTGTATTCTTTCTAATTCTACTAGTTCCTTCTCATTGCAACCCTTCAGAACAATTGTCTTTAATTAATTCTTCTATTATTCATTATACTTATATTTTATCTTCTTGACGTCCTCCAAATTTGTTGTTTTTCTTATGATATGTTTCACATTTTCTTCTATTTTTTCATTCTTTTTTAAAATTTTATTTTATTATTTCTTGGTCTCTTATAACTTTATTGGCTTTCTCTTGCCCGATTCTAGTTTTCAAGGAGTCATTTTCTTCTGTTAGATACTGGATCCACTTTCTAATTAGTTGACTTTTTAATATAACTTACTTGTTTTTCTTGGATTCTTCTTCTTATCTATCTATCCATTTATAAGTATTTCTTTAATTTCTCTCAATTGATTTTTTAAGTTTTGTTTGAATCCTATGAATTTTTTTAGACAGGTGACTCTTTGAGGCAGGAGAGACATCTTTTGTTACTTTGGTATACTCTTCTGAAAATTATCTCTGATCTCCCTCATTCCTCTAAGTAACTTTTTTATGTTTGAATTCCTTATTTGTCGGTTTATTTTAGAAAAAGATTTGCTGGGGGATGTTACCTTTGATCTCAGATCAGATTAGCAACCTTCAGTTTCACCCTCTGGCCTGGAATCCCAAACTTGTAAATGCCCATAACTATTGGAGTTCTTGCCCCAATGCTTCTGCAACCATTAGACATGTGCTTAATCCTTCTTACCTAGGATTGCTTCTGGGAAGCACCACTGGACCTTGTGTTTCTTGTTAGTGTTCTCTATCAGCAGAGGCTCCCTCAATTTTGCCAGGTTTAGGTACAAGATTCTCCATACTCTCTGGGAAGTGAAAATTCCTTTAGCTGGGGCCCAGGTTATCCCCCAACCCAAATAGCCCCATGTTGTCGTGCTTATCATTCAAATAATACTAACTTGATGGTTTTTTATACTTCACAGAGGCCAAACATGAGTCCTGGTATACTCTTTTAGTTCTGAGATTGTTCCAGGAGGACCACTGTTATGCCCCAAGGTTTATTTGTTTGCATTCACCCTGAGGTGTTATTTTGTCTTGTTTGTGTGGGAAATCTGGAAAGTTTAGAATTTTCTAACCTATTTCACCATTTTCCAGGAGTTTCAATTAAATGGCTTCTAAATTCCCCTTTAGCTCTAATATTCTTGAATCTATGTGGATATAGAGATTACCTAGTTCAATTAAATTCCCTCAATAGTAAAATGAGAACTAAGATAAAATAACATATGAATGATATAGATGGCCTTAGAACTCAGGTTTCTTGAATTGTCCAACTTCTTTAATGATATTATAACTCTCTTATCTCAGTATCCTTTTCTTATCATTTTGCTTCTTGAAAAAAAGAGACAAGAAAGAGGTTATCATGTGCTATATAAGCTAAACCACAACCATTGTGTCAACCAGAATCCTTTCACTGGAAATATATGAACACAAGCCAGGACCCTGAGCCTCAAATCCCTGGGAATAGCAAACTCTAAACCACTGACATTTCTTCTAGCCTGACATTCATACATCATTGAGTAGAACCACCATATGGAGAATGAACTTTCTAAATTTACCAGCAACACAAATTATTGAGCAAACATCATTAATGGATAAGACATCCCAAGAAATCTAGGAACAGCAGGACCTCAAAATTAGTAATTACTCTTCTTATACAGCACTCACAATCATTGCCTAGAATGTCATGTTTTGTGTGTTATCATCACCTACCATCCAAAGGACAGGCAAGTCAGGCCAGCAATGGAAACAGTACAAAACAAGGAAGTCAAATCAGAACATTACTACTTCTACCTTCTTTCAGTCATTGATGCAGGCATCCTATTTTGTTAAGTGAAAGAATCTTGGAAATAATCTCTACTTTCCACTTACTAGTATTGTTTATAGCATTTTCCCTATAGTTTCCATCCAGAGAATAAAACTTTAGGGAATTACTATTTGGCAATACTTTTGCAGATGCTTCAATATCTCCCACTACAATATACATAAATAGTGAAGAATGTGGGAGGGGGGGAATAATTCCTTCTATCAGAAGCCTTACATTATCCAGTGGTTTAATATCAAAATTCCATATGGTTTTATAAATAGAAATAGTATTAAAGAAAATTGTTACCAACTGTTTTTGCTCATGTGCTTTAAGTACTAATGGGTCTTTCCATTTTCCCTGAAGCTGAAACTTTCCTATATATTCATTACAAAATGAGCTCCTTTCAAGAAGAATTTCTCTTGTTCATAAGAGCAAATCTCCAAATCTAAAAAGGAAAAAAAATGGTAGAGGGAAAGCAGGGAGTTCCATTTCCTCAGGCTCTGTAATAAATAACAATCTATCTTCTAACTTTTGTATTTGTACTGTTTAGTTAATTGCTTTGTTCACAGTAAAAGTTTAATAGATTTTTTTAATTTCTTTATTATACATATGCATTCTAAAGGTATGACATATTGACCTCATAGATTATTTCAGAGGTTGCTATGTGTGAAAGAAAGATGATCAAATGCTGTGATTCTTTTTTTTTCTTTTTTTCCAAGAGGAGGAATGAGGTGTATGATAGAATTTTATTAATTTTCTCCTAATTCTCCTTATAAAAAAGTGAAAGAATAAAGGAATGAAACACAAACTTAATTATGGAGTGGGAAGCAACTTCTAGACTGTGCATTATCTGAATCATTGCATGAATAAATAACAAAGGAGACATACAGAATTAGAGAGTTTATCCCAAATAATTACATTAAATTTTATATTTGAAACTTTTCCCCTCAGTGGGTCTGTGTTAGATTGAATGTTTCTGGAATTTTTCAGTTCATGATGGTGGACAGAAACTTTCAGGCAATAGGGCCAAGTTCTTTTCAGTTTTAAAGGATCATTTACATTTATGTGTGTAAATGACTAGAACAAATAGTCTGAATTTTCAATCAGCAGATAACCACAGCCCAGATTTCTATGGTGTCCTTTAGTTTGCAAAGCACTTTTTTTTCCAAGCAATACTGTAAGTAAATAGTGTATTTCACTCTCCTAGCTCCTTTTTGGTCCTTCACTTTTGTTTCATTGGAATAGGACATTCTCAGTAAAAAAAAAAAAAATCTTCTACAATGCAGAACTATAATTTAGAGTCTTAGAGAATTGAGTGGGGGCTCTAGAAAATTAAATGACTTGCCTAGAGTCACACAAGAAGTATTTTGTCATCAGTCTTGACTTGAATCTAGTTCTTTGTGACTCCAAAGTCTTCTTTCTATCTACTATATATTCCATGTTATCTAATTTTAGAGACTGGGAAAATGAAGCCCAGAAAAGGGATATGACTTCCAGGGTTACCACTGATAATTATAAAATACAAACAAAATGAAATGATAACGATAATAAAATAAATGATTAAACGATGAATGGATGAGCAAAAATGAATAAACAAATAAGCAAATAGATAAATAAACGACATGATTACAAATGTACAATTTTAAATAAATTTGCATTTACATTTTGACAGGATTTGCATTCTTCAGAAGATTATTTACAACAGAATTTACTATCTAGTCAGTAAGAAAAAAATCGGAAGCTGACAAGTGCCTTGCTAACTTTTATCCTTGTTCTATGCCTATCCTATTCCCCCGCCTCTTCCTCTTCCTTTCCCCCACCTCAGTCAACCACACATTACCTATTAGATGAATAATTTCTCCTAGTCCAGGCATAGTAATGCTACATTGATGCCTCCGTCTTCCAACATTGTTTAGCAACAGTTTCAAAATACCCTAGGACTTCATCAAATCCTCACTATGAGATTCTTTATGGTCTCTCATCATGGTTACTAGGATTTCATAATCTCTTTCCCAGTTTGAGTGAATTTATCCTAATTGCTTTTTGTATTATGGTCTTATCATAATTGCAAAGTTTATTTTCAGACATTTTTGTGCTGTTTTACATAGAGATACTAACTGTAAATTTAGATCATTTCTATCCACCACACTCCATGTTCCATACTCATTTGAATTTCTAAAATTCATGAAGTCAAAGATCTAAGTAGATAATGACTGAATTAACAATTACTAAAATAATAATATTAAAAACAGAAAATGTTGTGAGGCATCTTGCCTTTCTAAAACTCTTCATATGTATAGGAATAAGGTATCATTGATTGAGAGTAGAGAGGTATCTCAGATATTATAAAGCAGATAGATTCTTAAACTTTCCTGAGGCATTAATTATCAGCATTATGATGAATGCTGTGAACTTTATAGAATCATGTTTTTCAAAGGTTCAAAATGAAAGGAACAATTGTCTAGTCCAAATCCTTCACTTTACAGATGAAAAATTTGAGCCCACAAAATATAAGTGATTTGCAAAATTCATACAGTTATTAAGTTTCATAGTTAGGATTTAAGCTCAGGCTGGTGATCTCACTGGATCTTCATAACCACCCTGTGAGAGATACATAAGAGACATTTTGTTTTCCCCATTTTAAAAATACTGAAATGGAGAGCTAGAAAGTTTAAATGACTGAAATGATGTCACAAATTAGTAAAAATAATAACTCTTAAGTAAAGACCATAGCCCTCTAGGGTTAAAAGTCATTATATTCACGATGAACCTTAATATTATGGATACTTGGAAGAAATATGACAGTAGATATGGCTAGGGTGTTAGATAAATGCTAAATTATAACAGAAGGTGTAGGTAAAATCCTTTGGAAAATTGTCATGAAGGGACATGCAGAACATCATTCAGAGGGCAATTCCCTTTCAAATCTGAAGCCATATAATGTCTTGATAAAATTCTTTTCTTAAAAATTCTTCTCATTTATTTATTTATTTATTCTTTTCATTCAGTTATATTCAAAATACTTTCTTTACATTTGTTTTTAAATTTTTTGAATTTTAGATTCTCTCATTTATCCCTACCCACAATTAAGAAACCACTTGTGAAGTTCTGTAAAACATTTCCAAAATATCAAGTTGTGAACAATTGATCTCCCATCATAATAAAAATAAAAACCTGCAACAAATTAAATGAAAAGACAGTGATGGGGGAGAGAGAGAGA
>JAJPUD010011266.1:0-10070 GCA_023553655.1 Myrmecobius fasciatus | reverse complement strand
ATATATATATATATATATATATATATATATATATATATATATATATACATATATATATATATATATCTCAATACAGTTACCTATATACACAATTTTATTAAGTGCCAAATATTTTCATCAAACAAGGATCATATATGAATTATTTATAGCATGCTGATAACTGTGTTACTGCCTGGGAATACAAAGAACAAAGTGAAATAATCTTCACACTCAAGCACCTTGTTTTTTAAATATATTATATATGTGTATATATATGCATATATGTGTATATATATGTATATATATATGTGTGTGTATATATATACTTAGTATACAGGAAAGCATACCAAAACATGGAAAAAGAATAGGGGTGAACAAAGACTACCTTTTTTTGTGAAGTATGTATTTAAGATCAAAATATCTATTATTATAAGACGAATTGTTATGTGATGAATAAATCACAGAATTCGTAGGTAGAAGGAATGTTTATAACTCAGGCATTTCTTCTCTAATATATCCCTTCAACAAATATCTGTAAGAATCTGTTTAGATTTATGAGATTCAATAAGAAAAGAAATATGACTGGATACCTATGTATTGGGCCCAGAATAGGAATTTCACAATCTTGCCCCCCCCCTTTCTTTTTCTCTCTCTTTGGCTAAATGACATGACCTGATTGCCCAATGGAGACTTGGGAACAGTTAACTGATGACATGGTGATAATTTTCCATCTTTTTTCAGCTCTTCTAAAATATTTAGCAAGATTCTTTGTAATTAATTCAGTTGCTCTCTCTCCTACATGACCTTAACTTCTATAGGAGTTAATCCACGTTTGGTAATTGATAAAATACACTCATATTTCACCCCAGTTTCTCTCCCCCATCCTGTCACAGAAATAATGTCTCTTTCCCTATATGCAATATATTTTGAATTCATTATCTTTCTCATCATATTCAGACTTGTTTGTTAATTTTAAAATATTTTGTTATAATTACTTTCACTCGATCATTCCACAGATAATTTTTGAATGCCTAGACCTGATGAAAATCAGTGATGACATATACTCATAGCTATTCTTCTCTTTCCACCACCTCTCCTCTTAGACTATGAACTAGTCATTGGTCTGGATTTAATTTATATCTTAATTTAAGGATGATTTTTTAAAATTGTTATTAGCTTTTAATTTTCTATTTTTAATTTTATTTTTTAATTTTTTTTAATTTTTAATTTTTTTGTTTTAATACTATTTTTTTTATTAAAGCTTTTTATTTGTATAACATATGTATGGGTAGTTCCCCAGAATTGATCTTTACAAAGCTTTCCATTACAAATTTTATCCCCAGACCCCTCCTCTCCCGTAGATGGCAGGAAGTCCACTACATGTTAATAATGTTGAAATGCTTCAGAAGTTATGCAAGAAAAATCCTATCTACAAGAAAAAAAGAATCAGAGAAAGGCAACACAATGCAAGCAAATGTCAATAGAGATCATGAAAATGTTATGTTGTGGTCCATATTTCATGTCCCTCTTTCTGGGTGTATATGGTTTTCTTCAGTGAACAACTGGAACTGGTTTGAGACAATTCTTTATTGCAGAGAGCCATGTCCATTAGAATTGATCATCATGTAATATTGTTGTTGCTGTGTATGATGATCTGATTCTGCTCGTTTCACTCAGCATCAGTTCATGCAAGTCCCTCCAGACCTCTCTGAAATCATCCTGCTGGTCGTTTCTTGCAGAGCAATAATATTCCATAACATTCATATTCCATAATTTATTCAGCCACTCTCCAATTGATGGGCATCCCTTCAGTTTCCAGTTTCTAGCCACTACAAAAAGGGCTGCCACAAACATTCTTGCACAGGTGGGTCCCTTTCCCTCCTCTAAGATCTCTTTGGGATATAGGCCCAGTAGAAACACTGCTGGGTCAAAGGGTATGCACAGTTTGACATCTTTTAGAGCATAGCTCCAAATTAGCTTTTAATTTTCAAAAGACATGCAATTATAGTTTTCAATATTCACCCTCTAAAAACTCTACATTCCAAATTTTTCTCCCTTCCTTTCTCCACCTCCACCCTAGACAGCAAATAATCCAATATAGGCTAAAAATGCCCAATTTTTCTAAACTGATTTCCACATTTATCATACAATACTCCCAAAAATTCAAAAGTGAAAAATAGAAAAAAAAACATGCAAACAACAATAAAAATGTGAAAATACTGTGTTGTAATCACATTCAATCTCCATAGTCCTCTTTCTGGTTGCTGTTGGCTCTTTTTACCACAAGTCTATTGTAAATGGCCTGAATCTTCTCATTGTTGAAAAGAGTAAATTCTATGACAGTTGATCATCTCACAATCTTGGTATTGCTGTATACAATGTTCTTTTTGTTCTAGTCACTTTAATTAGCATCAGTACATGCTAGTCTTTCCCAAGCCTTTCTGAAATCATCCTGATTATCATTTCTTATAGAAAAATAATATTTCATTACATTTATATACCATAACTTATTCAACCATTTTCCAACTAATGGGCATCCATGTTTAGTTTCTTGCCAATACAAAAATGGCTTCTACAAATATTTTTGAACATAAAATTCCCTTTCCCCTTTTTATTATCTCTTTGTTATACAGCCCCAGTAACAACACTTTTGGATTAAAGTGTATGCACATTTTGATAATTCTTTGGACCTAGTTCCAAATTGCTCTCCAAAATGGTTGGATCAGTATACAACTCCACCGCCAATGTTCCAGTTTTCCTACACTTCCTCCAACATTCAGCATTGTCTTTTCCTGTCATATTAGCCAATCTGAGAAGTGTGTGGTGGTACCTCAGAGTTGCTTTAATTTGCATTTCTCTAATTAATAATGATTTAGAACATTTTTCACATGACTAGAAGTGGCTTTACTTTATTCATTTAAAATTATTTGTTCATATCCTTTGATATTTATCAGTTGGAGAACGGCTTGTATTCTTATAAATTTGAGTGAATTATCTATATATTTTACAAATGAATTCTTTATCAGAGCCTTTGGATATAAATATTCTCCCCAATTTATTGCTTCCCTTCTAATCTTCACTGCATTGGGTTTAGGTGTTTAAAAACTTTTAAATTCAATGTTATTGAATTAAATTATCCATTTTGCATTAAATAATGTTCTCTAGTTTTTTGGTCATAAATTCCTTCCTTCTTCAGATATGAAAAATATAATATTTCTTGTTCTTCTAATTTGCTTATAGTATCAATATTTATGTCTAAGTAATTAATCCATTTTGACCTTATGTTGGCATAGGGTGTTAGGTCTTGGTCAGTGCCTAGTTTCTGCCATACTATTTTCCAATTTTCCTACTGAGTTTTGTGAAATAGTGAGTTCTTCTCTGAGAAGATGTGGTTTTGGGGTTTATCAAATACTAGATTACTATTGTCATTGACAATTGTGCCTTGTGAACCTAATCTATTCCTCTGATCAACTACTCTATTTCTTAGTGTCAAATGGTCTTAATGACTGCTGCTTTAAATATAGTTTTAGATTTGGTACACCTAGGCCACCTTTATTTGCATTTTTTCTTATTAATTCCCTTGAAATTCTTGATCTTTTGTTCTTCCAGATGAACTTTACTATTATTTTTTCTAGCTATGGAAAATAATTTTTTGGCAGTTTGATTGGTATGACATGGAACAAATAGATTAATTTAAGCAGTATTATATTTTTATTCTATTAACTTGATCTACCCATGAGCACTTGGTATTCTTTCAATTGTTTAGATCTACTTATATTTGTGTGGAAAGGTTTTCTAATTGTGATCATATAGTTACTGGCTTTGTCTTGACAGGTAGATTACTGAATATTTTATATCACATATAGTTACTTTAAATGTAATTTCTCTTTCTAACTCTTGCTGGCGAACTTCATTGGTAACATATAGAAATACCAAAATTTTAGATGGATTTATTTGGTATCTTGCAACTTTGCTAAAGTTGTCTCTTGTTTCTAGTAGTTTTATAGTTGATTCTCTGGGATTTCCTAAGTGGACAATCATATCATGTGCAAAGAGTGATAATTGTGTTTTCTCAATATCTACAATAATTAATTCATTTTCTTCTTCTCCTTGCTACAGTTAACATTTCTAATACAATATTGAATAGTAATTGTAGTGGTGAACAACCTTGTTTCATCCCTGATCTTATTGGGAATGCTTCTAGTTTATCAACATTACATATGATGCTTGGTTGATTGTTTTTGCTAGATGCTACTGAAAGGAAGACTCCATTTATTCTTGTGTGTTCTAGTGTTTTTAATATGGATGGGTGTTGAATTTTGTCAATTTTTGTCTGCTTCTATTGAGATAATCATGTGATTTCTGTTAGTATGGTTATTGATAGAGTCAATTATGCTAATAGTTTTCCTAATATTGAACCAGTCCTGCATTCCTGGTATAAATCCTTTTCTTCTGCAAAGGTTTCATTTCTTTTGCTCATTGTTCTTCTAACTTTTAAAATTATTTTTGAATTCTTCCAAGAGAGCCCTTTGAGTTGCAGACCAGTTAAATCTATTTTTGAGGCTTCAATTGGACACATTTTGCCTTCAGAGTTATCAGGGTCTGAAGGCTGCTTTTCCCTATGTCTGTAATAGCTGCCTATGGTCAGAGCTCATTTTGCTTTTTTGCTCCTTTTTAAAGTTAGAAATCTGGTGTTAGGACAAAGGAGAGATTTTCTCAAACTTACTCTATAGGAGTCATAGGGCTTTTACACTGCCCTGGGCCAGTGCTGCTGGCTTCCTTCACATGCTGGATGGGAATGGCCAAATCTGCCTTGCTGTGTTGTAGTTCAGGTGTTCACTATTACCCTTCTGTAGTTGCTCTGAAGACTTAGAGTTATTCTGCTATTCTACTTTGTTTTGAAACAGTTCAGAGAAATCAATGCTGCTGTATTTGAACAAGAGCCTCACACTAGATTCTCACCATGGGGCTTCTCCACCCTTAGCCTTCCTGTGGTTCTCCTGCACTGGGGCATGCCCCTTTTGCCTAATTGAGGCAGACTTTTTGTGAAGTCCTTCCAAGATATCTTCTGCTTGAAATTTGTTACAATCTATATGTTTGTGGTTCTGTCACTCAAAATCACTTCATAGATTTGATCTAGTGTTGATTCTGAGGGAAGTCAGGAAGACCTCAAGCTAAGTTCTGTCTATTCTCCACAATCTTGGTTCTACTTCATAAATTTTCAGTAACCCTCCTTCCCTCAAAATTGAAGATCAAAAAGTCTACAAAACACCATTTGCGACCTGGTAAGGTAACAAATAAATTCCTCATGTAATGTACAATCTCTGGAAGAGCATTATATCTGGTATTACATTTTTGTTATTATTATTAATTTTTCATTTTCAAAGAGGATCAATAACATCAAGAGGTAATACCTTTTTGTACTAATTTTTTATATTTTAATACACATTGTTTTATGAATCCTATTGGGAATATAAAATCAGAGCAAAGGGGAAAAACAGTGGAGAGATAAAAAAAATAGAAAAAAGAAGTGAACATAACATGTATTGATTTATCTTTAGTCTCCTTTGTTCTTTTCCTGGATGCAGATGGCATTTTCTGTTCAAAGTCTATTGGGATTGCTTTGGATCATTGACCCACTGAGAAGAACCAAGATTTTCATAGTTAATCATAGCATATTCTTATTGTTATTTTGTGCAATGTATTCCTGATTCTGTTTGCTTTACTAAGCATCACTTCATATAAATCTTTCATTAATTCTCTAGATATTCTTGACCTTTTGTTCTTCCAGATGAATTTTGTTAATATTTTTTTAGTTCTACTAAATACTGCATTGGCAGTTTGATTTGTTATGATATTGAACAATTAGACATATTTAGGCAAATTGCCATTTTTGTCATATTAGCTCAGCCTCCCCATGAGCAATTGATATTTTTCTAATTGTTACATCTGACTTTATTTGTATGAGAAGTGTATTGTAATCATATTCATATAGTTCTTTACTTTGTCTTGACAGGTAGACTTCCAGTTATTTTATTTTGTCTTCAGTAATTTTAAATGGAATTTCTCCCTCTAACTTTTGCTGATGGGCTTTGTCAGTAATATACAAAAATGGTGATGATTTCTGAGAATTTATTTTATATCCTGCAACTTTGCTAAACCTGTGGATTGTTTACACCTCTCCTTTCCTATTTTTCCATTACATATATTTTTTCACCCCTTAATGTCTTTTTCTTTGATATTATAACATCAGTCCATTCACAACTACATCCTCATTTTATATGATGACTGGGTAACAGATACAGTTCACAAGAATTATGGATATCACTTCTCCACCTAGGGATGTAAACAGTTTAGCTTTTAGGAATATATTTCCCCAGTTTTCTTTTCTATGTTTCTCTTTAGTCTTGTGTTTATAGATTAAATTCTATTTTCTTTTATTATTGTTTTTTTATTAAAGCTTTATATTTGTATAACATATGTATGGGTAGTTCCCCAACATTGATCTTTACAAAGCTTTCCATTACAACTTTAACCCCAGTCACCTCCCCTCCCCTAGATGGCAGGAAATCCACTACATGTTAATAATGTTGAAATACTTGACAAGTTGTGCAAGAAAAATCCTATCTACAAGAAAAAAATGAAAATCAGAGAAAGGCAACACAATGCAAGCAAACATCAATAGAGATCATGAAAATGTTATGTTGTGGTCCATATTTCATATCCCTCTCTCTGGGTGTATATGGTTTTCTTCAGTGAACAGTTGGAACTGGTTTGAGACAATTCTTTGATGCAGAGAGCCATGTCCATCAGAATTGGTCATCATGTAATACTGTTGTTGCTGTGTATGATGATCTCCTGGTTCTGCTCATTTCACTCAGCATCAGTTCATGCAAGTCTCTCCAGGCCTCTCTGAAATCGTCCTGCTGGTCGTTTCTTGCAGAGCAATAATATTCCATAACATTCATATACCATAATTTATTCAGCCACTCTCCAATTGATTGGCATCCATTCAGTTTCCAGTTTCTAGCCACTACAAAAAGGGCTGCTACAAACATTCTTTCACATGTGGGTCCCTTTCCCTCCTCTAAGATCTCTTTGGGACATAGGCCCAGTAGAAACACTCCTCGGTCAAAGGGTATTCACAGTTTGATAACCTTTTGAGCATAGCTCCAAATTGCTCTCCAGAATGGTTGGATCCTTTCACAGTTCCACCAACAATGTATTAGTGTCCCAGTTTTCCCACATCCCCTCCAACATTCATCATTATCTTTTCCTGTCATTTTAGCCAATCTGAACGTGTGTAGTGGTACCTCAGAGTTGTCTTAATTTGCATTTCTCTGATCTATAGTGATTTGGTGCAACTTTTCATATGACTAGAGATGGTTTTAATTTCATTCTCTGAAAATTGTCTGTTCATATCCCTTGACCACTTATCTATTGAAGAATGGCTTGAATTCTTACATATGAAACAATTCTCTATATATTTTGGAAATGATGCCTTTATCAGAACCATTAAATGTAAAGATGATTTCCCAATTTGATGCTTCCCTCTTAATCTTGTCTGCATTAGTTTTATTTGTACAGAAACTTTTTAACAATATAATCAAAATTAAATTCTATTTTCAATAGAAATTTTTGAAAACTCTTATTTCATTAAAGATTCATCACCTCCCCTGAAAGATGATGCTGAATCTTGTTGGTTAATTATTTCTTGGTGGTAACCTTTGGTCTTTTGCCTTCTGGAATATGGTATTCCAGGCCCTGCAATAACAATCCTTTATTGTAGAAGCTGCCAGAGATTAGGTAATTCTGATTATTGCCCTTTGATATTTGAATTTTTTGATGTCTGGCAGCTTGTAATATATATATATATATATATTTCTTGAGATTGTTGTTCTTGAGTTTCACAATAATTTTCCTTGAGGTTGCCCTTGTGAGATCTCTTTCTGAAGTGATCAATGTATACTTTCAATGAATATTTTTGCCCCTGTTTTTAGAATATTGGGGAAGTATTTCTTAATGATTTCTTGTAGAATGTTATCCAGGATATTTTCTTTGATCCTGATCTTCAGGAAAGCCAATAATTTTTAAATTGTCCCTTTTGGATCTATTTTTCAGGTCAGTTGTTTTTCCAATGAGATATTTAATTTTTTTCATTTTTTAGCTTGTTTAACAGATTCTTGCCCTCTCACAGGGTCATTAGCTACTTTTTGTCCTGTTCTAGTTTTTACTATGTGATTTTATTCAGTTAATTTTTGTGTCTCTTTTTCCATTTGATTAATACGACTTTTTAAAGAGTTGTTTTCTTGACAATTTTTTCTTCCTTTCCCAAGCTGTTGCCTCTCTAATGCATACCTCTTATTTTCTTTCTTATTTCTTTCTATTTCTCTTATTTACCTTTTGAAATTTTTTTGAGCACTTCCTTTGCTCTTCTTCAGAGGTGGTGTTTTGTTCTGCCTCATAGTATATTTCTAAGGGGAAAATGTATTGACCATGAATTGGTCAAAAAAGTACTAGCTCTTTCTTTCAAAGACACACGTATAAATTCAAATAAAGTTTGCAATAAATTTATACAAGGATACAGATTACTAGGTAACAGAAAAAGAAAATGACTATTTGGAACTACAGAGATTAGGAAAGTATTGTCCATTCCCATGTTCAGGGAGTTCTAGCTCCTTAGGTATGAGTGATTGCTGAGACATTTTCTGGGCTGCTCATTCATTTTTGGAATTCACCTTCACCTATCTCGTAATGAAGGCTCCAAGAAGATTATTAAATAATTCTCAAAGGCATGGAATTTTGCACTTTAACTGTAAAATCTTTTATGCACTACTTTAGCTAATGCCTTTCAGGGATCAAAATCACCTCCACAAGGCAAATATACGTCATTAGATGAGAATTGTTGTTGAACAACAAATAGGAATAATATTTAACAACATATAATAAGTGTAATGAAAGGAATGTGATTGTGTTATAATATAAACTTAAGAAGCTTTGAAATATAATATAAACTAAAGAAGTTATGAAGAGTTGGTAGTTCAGCACAGAGAATCATTGAGCTCACAAAAATGCAGCAGAGCAAGACAATTTTATTGATGGGACAAAAATTATGAAGAGAACTTGGTTAGTGATCATGGAAAGAGTTCAAATCTTCTAATGATTTCCAAAGAATTGAGGAACCTTTCCAGGAAAATCTGATGGTGTTATATTTTTCTTATCTTAGTCTAGCAGGAACAGAAATTAGAAATATGTAGCAAGTATACTGGGCCTAATAACTTTTGTTGATTCATAGTGATGGAGGTTATGGAGAAGGAAAATTCTAGGATAGTATCTTAGCTAAGAAAACCTAAAATGGACTTGGGAAAATGCCAACATGACTGAATGACAAATATAACAAAACTTTATATTTAAATAATAAATAAATAAAATATTACATTTCTATTAAAAACAGGTTTCCCCAAACTTGTCTTTTTAGGTTGCAGTGTTTTTAAAAAAAAGTGAACTGCATTATGCAGGTTACCCTATATGTGTCAAGGATAAAGCCTCTGCTGACAGAATTTGTTGTTTACATACTTGGTTGGATTCTCTTGGGAGTTGAAAAATCTACAAAAACAGGTACCAGTCAGTCTGCACAAGACTGAGAAACTGAGCATTTATAACCTTTGTTTATAAGCAGAACAACCTATGTTCATGGTCTAACAGTTACCAATGGGAAAAAAATCTTGTCAGTACTTTTCTCCTCCACTTTGTGAGGGAATTTGTCCTTTCCCTCCTCCTCATGATTTCCAATTTGCCTATACCAGTGAACTCCTTGCACCTGTATAGAAGTTTCATATGCATATTCATTTTTCTTGCAATAAATCCATTTGCAATATATGCCCCCTGGACTAGATAAATAAATAGATATCATTGAAGCCTTTGTTTTCAAATCAAAGACTTTTATTCATCTTTTGTTGGAAAGATTTTTATTTTGATAATTGGATAGGATACATTTGGAAGGTGAAAAAAGGATGAACCAAGGAGAGAGCATTAGAGCAATGAAGATAGCTAAGTATATTGAAAAAAGTTTAGAAAATGAGGAAAGGAAG
>JAJPUD010011265.1:32811-55608 GCA_023553655.1 Myrmecobius fasciatus | reverse complement strand
TATATACCAAAGAGATCTTAGAGGAGGGAAAGGGACCCACCTGTGCAAAAATGTTTGTGGCAGCCCTTTTTGTAGTGGCTAGAGACTGGAAACTGAAGGGATGCCCATCAATTGGAGTGTGGCTGAATAAATTATGGTATATGAATGTTATGGAATATTATTGCTCTGTAAGAAATGACCAGCAGGACGATTTCAGGGAAGCCTGGAGGGACTTACATGAACTGATGCTGAGTGAAACGAGCAGAACCAGGAGATCATCATACACAGCAACAACAGTATTACATGATGACCAATTCTGATGAACATGGCTCTCTGCAACAAAGAATTGCCTCAAACGCGTTCCAATTGTTCACTGAAGAAGACCATATACACCCAGAGAGAGGGAAATGAAATATGGACCACAACGTAACATTTTCATGATCTCTTTTGTCATTTGCTTGCATTGTGTTGCCTTTCTCTGATTCTTTTTTTTTTCTTGTAGATAGGATTTTTCTTGCATAACTTCTCAAGCATTTCAACATTATTAACATGTAGTGGACTTCCTGCCATCTAGGGGAGGGGAGGGGACTGGGGGTAAAATTTGTAATGGAAAACTTTGTAAAGATCATTTTTGGGGAACTACCCATATTTATGTTATACAAATAAAAAGCTTTAATAAAAATACATTATATTCATATCTTTTTGTTTTTAGTTATCCTAATTTCTTCACCCAAATTTCCCATTGTACTATAACAAAGAACATTAAAAAAAAAGTAAAAGAGAAAAGAGGAAAAAAAATCAATGAATCAAGCGAAACATTGAAAGAGTCTAAAACTGCATGCAATGTTTCAAAGTTGCGGAATTCTTAAGTCTGCCAAGGAAGAGAGCATTTCTTTTTATCACTCTCCTTTGAGGTCATTCTTTTTCTTTGAAATTTTGCAGTGTTCATTCTCAATTTTTTTTGGTTGTTCTTATATTGTTGTAATTTACATTAAAGTCATTGGGAATATTTCATTGGCTCTTTACTTTCATCAGTTTATATAATTTTCAATTTTTCTCTGAAGTTATCATATTTGTGATTTCCCATTTGTCATGACTTCATTTTTCCCATATCATAATTTATTGTCATTTCCCTATTCATGGGCTTCTACCTTCAGGCTAGCTCTGTGTGTGGCTTCCCATTTGTTTTTACAACTCATTATTCTTGTTATCTACACGTTAAACTTAGCTGTTTTTGCCTGATAAAGAAATACCAGTGTTTCAGAGTACTTTAATTTGTGTATTCGAAAAAAAGGTCATACAAGCCCCACTCTAATTATGTCTTTCATGAAATGTCTTAGGAAAAACAACAAATGAGGGATAACAGAACACATCCAATGATGATGTAGCAAAAATAAGAGTTAGGATGAAATGAAATTCTGGCAGAAGAATGTTGTGTTGAATGGATTGGAAGCATAGCTGTCTAGAGTAGATTGCTTTTTTTCATTTTTACACTTCCGTTTTGTATTACCATTCAAATCTGCAATATGTACTATTCGATCCCAAAGAAAACTTTTCATACAGATGTCATTAAAATGAAATGAGATGCATTCAAAGTAACTTATTGGGAACGTATTAGGAAGGAGGATGAGAAACATTTGATTAGAAAAAGATTCCATTAAAACTTTCTCTGGTGTTACACTATTTCTTCAGGAAAGTTTCAGCGCATTGTAATCTTTCATGTATTTGGTACAGAAAAGAATACAGTGCAGTTGAAAATTTTTTTAACAATGAGAAATTCCATCAACAAATAGGTTGAGAAATGTCTTAGGAAAAACAACAAATGAGGGCTAACAGAACTCAATCAATGATGAAGTAGCAAAAGCAAGAGATGGCATTAAAGGAAATCCTGGTAGAAGAATGTCGTGCTGAATGGATTGAAAGCATTGCTGTCTAAAGTAGGCTGCTTTTTTGATTTTTACAATTGCATTCTGCATTAGCAACAAGCAAATCTGCAATATGCAATATTCGTTCAAAAAGAAAAGCTTTTCATACCGATGGCATTAAAATGAAATGAGATGCACTCAAAGTAACTTATTGGCAAAGTAGTAGAAAGAAAAAAGAGAAACATTTGATTAGACACAGATTCCATTGAAGCTTTCTCTGCTGTTATACTATTTCTTCAAGAATGTTACTACATTGATTAAAAAGATTATTTTAAGAAAATAAATTTTCCTTGAGAACGGTAACTATTTTTTTCTTTTCTTTTTTTTAACATTTTGCACAGAATAGGTATTTAATAAATATTTGTCAAATTTAATTACATTTTACACAAATACTCTTTTTTTCTCCTTCTCCTAGAAGGGAGAGAGGATAGAAATTTAACACAAATAATAATTTTTTGGCCAAATTAGATAGAAACATTCTTTGTAGGGCACTGTAGAAATCCACCTGTTCTCCAATTTTTCTGAAAGCATTGACTAACTGGTGTTATTAGTATATCATAGTTTCTTAAAATTATTTCAATTCTAATAAAGCACTGAAGTTAGGAGGATCTGAGTTCACATCTGGTCTCAAGACACTTAACACTTCCTACCTGTGTAATCCTGCGTAAGTCACTTACCCCCAATTTGCTTCAGCAAAAAAAAAAAAAAAAATACTATTTTTTTTTTTTTTTTTTTAACTAACAAAAACTGTAAAATATTAATTATAATTAAATAATAAAAACCAGCAGTTATTCCTCAACTACTCCTATATCCTATTTTATAAAAAAAAAGCGTGAAATCCACTTATTGTAGGCCATTCAGCTTAATTTATATCATATTATTGAAGGTAACATTTATGTATATATATATATAGGTATATATATATATATATACCTATATATATACATATCAATGCTTACATACATATATTGAAAGCAAAATGTATAAAATTAATAAATAAAACTGAGTTGCTTTTTATGAAAAAAACAACAAAATAGATAAATCTTTAGTTAATTTGATTAGAATTCTTAGTCTCAAAAATTAAAAGGGAGAACTTTCCACCAATGAAGAGGAAATTAGAGCAATAATTAGGAGTTATTTTGCCCAATATATGCCAAAAAATTTGAGAACCTAAGTGAAATGGAGGAATACTTACAAAATATAGATTGTCCAGGATTGCAGGGATAGTTCAATATTAGGAAAATTATTAGCATAATCAATTCTATTAATAACCAAATTAACAAAAACCATATGATTATTACAATAGATGCAGAAAAAACTTTTGATAAAATTGAAAACCCATTCCTTTAAAAACCCTAGAGAGTATAGGAATAAATGGGCTTTTCCTTAAAATGATTAGTAGTATCTACTTAAAACCATCAGCAAGCATCATATGTAATGGAATCAACCTAGAACCATTCCCAATAAGATCAGGAGTGAAATAAGGCTGCCCACTGTCACCATTATTATTTAATATTGTCTTAGAAATGTTAGCTTTGGCAGTGAGAGAAGAAAAAGAGATTGAAGAAATTAGAGTAGGTAATGAGGAAACCAATTTATTACCACTCTTTGCAGATGACATGATAGTATACTTAGAGAACCCTAGAAAGTCTACTAAAAAATTACTAGAAACAATTCTCAACTTTAGCAAAGTTGCAGGATACAAAATAAATCCACATAAATCAGCAGGATTTTTATATATTTCCAATAAAGTTCAGCAGCAAGAGATACCAAAAATAATTCCATTTAAAATAACTGTAGAAAGTATAAAATATTTGTGACTCTACCTGCCAAGGAAAGGTCAAGAACTATATGAATTAAACCACAAAACACTTTCCACAGAAATAAAGTCAGACCTAGTCAATTGGAAAAACATAAAATGCTCATGGGTAGGCTGAGCGAATATAATAAAAATGACAATACTACCCAAACTAATTTACTTATTTAGTGCCATACCAATCAAACTTCCAAGAAATTATTTTACAGATCTAGAAAAAATAGTAGCAAAATTCATTTGGAAGAACAAAAGGTCAGGAATTTCAAGGGAATTAATGAAAATAAAGGCTGATGAAGGTGGCCTTGCTGTACAAGATATAAAACTATATTATAAAGCAGCAGTCATCCAAACCATTTGGTACTGGCAAAGAAATAGTTTAGATGATCAGTGGCATAGGATAGAATCACAGGACAAACTAGGCAATAACTATAGCAATTTAGTCTTTGATAAACCGAAAAAAATACCCAGCTTCTGGGATAAATATTCATTACGTGACAAAAACTACTGGGAAAATCTGAAACTAGTGTGGAAGAAATTAGGGCTTGACCCACACCTAACACCACATACCAAGATAAGATCTAAATGGGTTCATGATCTAGATATAAAGAGTGATATTATAAGCAAATTAGAGGAATGCGCTATAGTTTACCTCTCAGACCTGTGGAGATGGAATAAATTTATGTACAAAGAAGAACTGGAACTCTTAATTGAACACCAGATAGATAACTTTGACTACATTAAGTTAAAAAATTTTTGTACAAACAAAACCAAAACAGTCAAGGTTAGGAGGGAAGCAATAAATTGGGAAATCATCTTTTTATTTAAGGGTTCTGATGAAGATTTCATTTCTAAAATATATAGAGCATTTTTTCATATTTATAAGAATTCAAGCCATTCTCCAATCAATAAATGGTCAAAGGATATGAACAGACAATTTTCACAGGATGAAATTAAAACTATTTCTAGTCATATGAAAAGGTGCTCCAAATCACTATTGATTAGATAAATGCAAATTAAGACAACCCTGTGGTACCACTACACACCTGTCAGGTTGACTAAAATGACAGGAAAAATTAATGATGAATGCTGGAGGGGATGTGGAAAGGCTGAGACACTGATGCATTTTTGGTGGAACTGTGAATGGATCCAGCCATTCTGGAGAGCAATTTGGAACTGTGCTCAAAAGTTATCAAACTGTGCATACCCTTGGACCCAGCAGCGTTTCTATTGGGCTTATATCCCAAAGAAATCATAAAGGAAGGAATGGGCCCCAGATGTGCAAGAATGTTTGTGGCAGCCCTTTTTGCAGTGGCTAGAAACTGGAAACTGAATGGATATCCATCAATTGGAGAATGGCTGAACAAATTATGGTATCTGAATGTTATGGAATATTATTGTTCTATAAGAAACGACCAGCAGGATGATTTCAGAGAGGCCTGGAAGGATTTGCATCGACTGATGCTGAGTGAAATGAGAAGAACAAGGTGATTATTTATACACGGCAACAACAATGCTATATGATGATCAATTCTGATGGACATGGCTCTCTTCAACAATGAAATGTTTCAAACCAGTTCCATTTAGTCAGTGAAGAAAGCCATATACACCCAGAGAGGGGGATGTGAAATGTCGACCACAACATAACATTTTCATGATCTCTATTGATGTTTGCTTGCATTGTGTTTCCTTTCTCTGATTTTTATTTCCTTGAAGATATGATTTTTCTTGCACAAAAATGATGTGTGGAAATATGTATACATATATTCAATTTGTTTTAACATAATTAACATGCAGTAGATATCCTGCCATCTAGGGGAGGGATGGGGATTAGGGGGGAAAAACTTGTAACAGAAAGCTTTGTAAGGGTTAATGTTGAAGAATTATTTATACATATGTTTTGCAAATAAAAAGTTTTAATAAATAAAAAAGTATATTAGACTTGAACTTAAATAATAAAAGTTAAATGTATCATAAAAATATATAGATTGCCCAGATTAAAAGAAGAGGAAATAAATTACTTAAATAGTCCCATTTTCACAAAAGAAATAGAACAAGCTATTAATCAACTCCTTAAGAAAAAATTCTCTTGGATCACACGGATTTATATGTGAATTCTACCAAACATTTAAAGAACAAATAACTTCTTTATTTGTTACTACAAACTACATAATACTATGTACTACATAAACTATTTGAAAAAATAGGGAAAGATGGACTACTATCAAATTCCTTTTATAACATAGACATGGTACTGATAACTAAACCAGGTAAGATGAAAACAGGAAAAAATAAGCCAATTTCCCTAAAGAATATTGTTGCAAAATTTTTAAATAAAATATTAGCAAAGAGATTACACAAAGTCATCCCCAAGATAATACACCATGACCAAGTAGGATTTATAGCAGGAATGGAGGGTTGGTTCAATAATATAAAATTATGAGAATAATCAACTGTATCAAGAACCAAATGAACAAAAATCATATGATTAGCTCAGTAGATGCAGAAAACATTTGACAAATTCCAACACCTATTCCTATTAAAACACTAGAGCATAAAGGAATAAATGGACTTTTCCTTAAAACAGTAAGTAGCATCTATTTAATACTATCAGGAAGTATCATATGTAATGGGGATTAACTGGAACTATTCCCAATAAGATCTGTGGTGAAACAAGGTTGCCCATTATCACCATTACTCTTCAATATTGTATTAGAAATGTTAGCTTTGGCAAGAAGAGAAGAAAAAAGAGATTAAAGGAAGTAGAGTAGGTCGTGAGGAAACAAAATTATCACTCTTTGCAGATGGTATACTTAGAGGACCCATAATTGACAACTTTAGCAAAGTTGAAGGATACAAAATAAATGCACATAAATCATCAGCATTTTCTATGTCACTAACAAAAAGATACAAAAAGTAATTCCATTTAAAATTATTGTCGATAGCATAAAATAGTTGGGAATCTATTTCCAACAGAAAGTCAGGAACTGTGTGAGTAAAACTACAAAACACTTTCTGCACAAATAAAGTCAGATCTAAGTAATTGGTAAAATATCAAGTACTGTTGGGTAGGTTGAGGGAATATAATAAAAACGACGATACTACCTACATTAATATATTTATTTAGTGCTATACCAATCAAACTCACAAGAAACTATTTTACTGACCTAGTGACAAAAATCATCTAGAAGAAAAAAAGGTCAAGAATTTCAAGGGAATTAATGAAAAAAACAAACAAACAAACAAAAAAACAAATGAAGGTAACCTAGTTGTACCAGATTTAAAACTATATTATAAGGCAGTGGTCATCAAAAACATTTGGTACTGGCTAAGAAATAGAGTAGTTGATCAGTGGAATAAGTTAGGTTTGCAGGACAAAATAGTCAATGATTATAGTAATCTAGTGTTTGACAAATCCAAAGACCCCAGCTTTGGGATAAGAACTCATTATTCTACAAAAACTGCTGGGAAAATTGGAAACTAGAATGGCAAAAATTAGGCATTGACCCACACCTAACACCATATACCAAAATAAGGTGTAAATGGGTTCATGATCTAGACATAAAGAATGATATTATAAACAAAATAGAAAAATATAGGAAAGTTAATTTCTCAGATCTATGGAGGAGGAAGGCATTTGTGACCAAAGAAGAACTAGAGATAATTATTGATCATAAAATAGATAATTTTTATTTTATCAATTTAAAAAGTTTTGTATAAACAAAACTAATGTGGACAAGATTAGATGGGAAGCAATAAACTGGGAAAATATTTTTACATTCAAGGGTTCTGATAAAGGGTTCATATCTAAAATATATAGAGAATTGACTGAAATTTATAAGAATCCAAGACATTCTCCAATTGATGAATGGTCAAAGGATATGAACAATTTTCAGATGAAAAAAATTGAAACCATTTGTAGTTGTATGAAAAGATGCTCCAAATTACTATTGATCAGAGAAGTACAAATTAAGAGAACCCTGAGATACACTACCCACCTCTCATATTGCCTAATATGACAGGAGAAGATAATGAAGAATATTGGAGTGGACGTGAGAATACTGGGACATTAATACATTATTGATGGAAATATTAATGGACTGACCACTCTGGAGAGCAATTTGGAATTACACTCAAAAAGTTATCAAACTGTGATTACTCTTTGATCCTGCAAAGTTTTTACTGGGCTTATATCCCAAAGAGATCTTAAAGGAGGTAAAGGGACTCACATGAGTAAAAATTTTTGTGGCTGTCCTTTCTGAACTGGCAAGAAACTGAAAGATGAATGGCTTCCTATCAATTGGAGAATGGCTCAATAAATTATGGTATGTGTATGTTATGGGATACTATTGTTCTGCAAGAATCGACCAGCATGATGATTTCAGAGATGCCTGTAGAAACTTAAATGAACTGATGCTAAGTGAAATGAGCAGAACCAGGAGATCATTATGCACGACAATAAGACTATACAATGATTAGTTCTGATGGACATGGCTCTCTTCAACGATGAGACGATTCAAACCAGTTGCAATTGTTCAGTGATGAAGAAAGCAATCTACATGCAGAGATAGGACCGTGGGAATTGAGCAAGACCTCAACACAGCATTCTCAGTCTCTCTGTTATTGTTTGCTTGCATTTTATTTTGCCTCTTTTTTTTACTGGTTTGATTTTATTTTTCTTATACAGCACAATAATTATATAAATATGTATGCATATATTAGATTTTACATATATTTCTACAATGTTTGGCATATATTGGACTACTTGCCATGTAGGAGAGGCCATAGGGAATGGGAGGGAAAATTGGAACACAAAATTTTGCAATTTTGTGCATGCATCTGTTTTGAAAAGTAAAAAGCTTTAAGAAAATAATTTTAAAAGGATATAATTTTCTTTTTTTCCTGAGGTAATTGGGGTTAAGTGACTTGTCTAGGGTCACACAGCTAGGAAGTAATAAGTGTCCAAAGACTGAATTGAACTCAGGTCCTCCTGACTTCAGGGCCGGTTGTCTGTCCAATGCACCATCTAGCTGCCCCTAAAGATTTCAGAAACATTTTGAAGCAATCTACCTCCATAGAATAAAACAATATTAGCCCAAATAATTTAGTATTTTTAAAATTTGATACTTTAATTAGTAAAAATCAACCTTTTTCTATGGTCAGTGGCCTAGGGATCATTCTTAATGACTCTGTAGCCTCTAGATGGATCCAAACTAGGTGATCTCCATCTATGTCAGTTTCTCTTTTTGCCTTGTTGTTCCCACCTAGAGTTAATAAAAAACCCTCAAATAATCATTAGGTGCAACCAACCCATGGTTAGGTTTCTCCTACAATCCATCCAGCTTCCAATGTACCAACTTAGGTAACCAGATGTAAGTCATTCTTACCTCAATCCACAAAAAAAATACTTACATCACAAAAGACTCACTGGAGTCATACACACACACACACACACACACACACACACACACACACACACACACACGCTAGGGTTGCCCTATGAGCCAATCTTTGACATTAAGGCAAGTCATTTTTCCCATTTCCCCTTAGGATTCATAGTATTCAAAGACTTCCTTCAGAATTTACACATATCCAGTGTCCTCCTGACCAAAATATCCCCTTGTATCTCATCTTTACTGTTCAAGAGCCATGTCCCTTTGCTTTCCAAGTGGGTCAATGCACAGAAATTATGCAGAACATTCTGTTCTTTCTCTAGGGCCATATTGTATTGGGAAATGTTTTCTCTTTGGAAGGTTTTATCTCTGAACTCTATTCCTTAAGAATTTTCAAGCTTGTGATTATATATTAGCTAGCATATTTCAGAATATTGTCCTTCTTTGGCTTAGAGATTTAGATTTGAGGATTGCAGTACACATATTCATAAATTCATATATTTTACCCAATAGGCTGGGGATCAGGAATATTTTCCATGAATGATCCTTCAGCTCTATTTCTCTCATGTGCTTCTGACACAAGTAAGTATTCCTAAGAGGATAGATGTAATTGTGAGTACAGATTTCCCTTCTGAAAGGACAGGATTCAGTAAAAGAAATAGCACTGTTAATGCACATCAAATATGCTAATTCTACCTTCAAAACTTCTGATATATTAGCAGATCTGCTCTTTCTAGTACTGGTCTAACTTTTCAAAGTCCAAAATAGTTAAAGAGAATGCTGTTGTCTTAGCTTACCTTTTTTTTTTCTGTTTGTCCTTTTCAAAGAAGACCAGTGCCTTGTCTTGACTTGAGCATAAATTGATTTTAAGGGTTTAAGAGTTACACAAAGTTGTCAGTTTCACTTTCTCTTCTAGAGTCCTCTAAATACAGCAGTAGGACAAATGTCAAAGCAATTAGTACTGATCTGGGATGCTGCAGATGACCTTGGTATCTGATATCTAACCATTTTTAAAATGTTTTACAAAGCCTACTTTAGCTACCCCCATGGCTGTTGAAACAAATTGTTCTTACTCATCCATTCTGCTAGGAGGAAGTTTTCACATGCTGCTTAATACCTAGGTGATACTGGAAAACCACTTAATTTCTCTCTGTTGTGTTATCTGTATAGGTGAATGATTAGTACTGAAAAAGGCTCAGAAAGACCACACATCAAGTTGCTGCTCCTTCTTGAATACCCAGTATATCTCCCATTACTTTTTATAGGCAATAAAGAGATGATTCATATTACAAGAGTTTATTCTATAGGTAGTCAATCATCTTAGAAGAAATCCAGGAGGATCCCAATGGAAGTCCTTATAGCCCAAGAGAATTTCCCTGACTGAACTATTTATTCCTTTTTTAGTAATGGCTCACTCTTTGTGACTCCATTTGATGTTTTCTTGGCAAAGAATATGGAGTAATTTACCAGTTCCTTCTCTAGCTCATTTTACAGATGAGGAAATTGGTAACAACAAAATACACAAGATGAAGATCAAAGTATCCAGGGCCATATAGTTGGTTGAGATCTATAGGGAACACACAATATCTCTGTAATTATTGGTTATTAATTTTCTTTTTTTTTCTTTTTTGCTGAAGCAATTGAGTTTAAGTGACTTGCCCTGGGTCACATAGCTAGGAAGTGTTGTGTCTGAGGATTAGATTTGAACTCAAGTCCTCCTGACTTCGGGATTGGTGCTCTATCCACTGTGCCACTTAGCTGCCTTGGTTATTGATTTTTAAAAAAGCATTTAGCACTGCAGCTTTAAAAGATTTCCTCTAGTAAGATATTTCTCATTGATCTGTCAAAATCACATTAGACTCCATGACAACTAAGGACAATGACCTACTGAGTATTGTTATAAAGCCAGGTTATAAGTAGTGACATGTACTTTCCCAAGGTATTTGGTCTTTATGAAATATCTCCGATGAAGGAAAGAAATTTTAATGTTCCATATTTTGTCAAAGCTTTCTTTCTAAAATCTCCTATTCATAAAGGATACTACACAAATCCTACTAATCTTAAGACTTAAAATTAAATCTATGCAATCCAAAGCAATATGAAAATATAAGAAGTAGTAGTTCACGTTAGAAAATCAAAATAGTTGAAATGTGCATATTGAACAGACTAGAATAGCAAGACTATTTTTAACATTTGTCATGGAATATAATGAAATTAGTAAAACCAAAATTACAAACATTTGACAGGGAAATGGAAAGACAGAATAGAAATGAACAGGATGGTTTTTAATGTTGAATTGAGTGCAAAAAATATCATAAAAGCTACATGATCAAAAAAGGGAAGAAGTGAATTGCCATATAGGAAAAATGAGGGAGAATACATGGGCTTCTTGAATGTTATATCCAGAATTGTGAGATATTGAAATAATGAGAGGAAAATCTCCAATACTTGAGGAAGAAGATTTAAGCATAAGATTTATCAAGGAGCAATGAAGAACAATGACACAAAAGCAAAGTTATAGAGAAAGAAAGAAATATAGATAGATAGATAGATAGATAGATAGATAGATAGATAGATAGATGGATGGATGATAGATAGATTTATTATTTATATTTCTTAATATCTTTCTTACTCTCGCCCCTTTGAATACTGACTTTAATTCTCGTTAGTAAAGTATAAAAACTCTTTCCAAAATCATCTACAATATCATACCTGCCAAATTTAATGGTCTTTTGAAAACTTAATTCCATGTTATCTTTTTGCATTTCATATGGCAGACTGTCTCTTTTCTTCTAAATATTATTTTCTAGGCTTCACTGCTGTCTCCTAATCCTTTTTTCTCCCCTTCTGACTATTTTTTTTTCTTATTGTTGAATTGTCCTTCATCACATAATGTCTCCCTTTATACAAGTATGTATATCTCAGGACTCTGTTCTGAACTCAGTTTCCATGAACTCACAAGTTTCAGTGGATCCCATTATTATCTTCATGCATTTGAATCCCAAATCTACACATCCAGCACCAGATGCCAATCAATTACTGGCTGAATATCTTCAGCTAGATATGACATTTGCATCTTCAAACAACACACATAAAGTCCTCTCAACTCATCCTTCTTCCTAAATACACATATGATATATAGACAGTTGGCTATCATTATCTTGTATATCATTTAATTTTGCAAACACAATTATCCTAGACTTCCCTTTCCCTCATCTCTCCCTATATCTAATCACAAAGTCTTGATAAACCTACCAACATTTCTCCCAATCCATACATACTGTTTTCTTCACACAGTCATCAACCCATTTCAATCTTTCATCACATCCCAGCCTTTCTATTTCCATTGTCTCCTTTTCTAACCAATATCTTATATAATTCTGAAACTGATATTCTTAACAATATATATCAAACCCCATTATCACCTCTGATGTTTGCTGATGGATCAGAAGGGGCAAGTTAGATGCAGGAAAATTTCAATCAGTTGAATCAACTCAGGGCATACTCAATACATAATCATGTTAAATATTAATCTCCTATATTGGCGAATTAAATATCCTTTTGTTAACTGTTGATTACCTAGGAGTATCTCTTTTTATTGCAATATTGCATGAAAGGTAATGCAAGAACTGCATGTAATCAAGTATTAAAAGTTCGCTCAAAGTACTGTTTTTTTTTTTTCTCTACAAGGTTGGTGAGGTAGTAAACATAATTCTATAACATACAGTTGGATGGATAAAATGAGCTTGTGGAGTAAAATATATAAACATAATTATGCTAATACACTCTTTAAATGAATTTATTTTTTACATTCTAGGTTATAATCCTTTACACACAAGAAAGAATAAAAGAAAATTTTTTTTAAAAAACTAGTATTTGTAAAGGAAATTTTGTCTTATAATTTATCACTCAATCATAATTCAAAGACATGAATGCCTTTTTACTTATAAATATATGAGTCTCAGAAAAAGAATTAGATGGTGTAATCTACTGCTATAATTTCCCATTTTTGTCATATTTAAAGATTCAAACATAATTATGAATGATGTGGTAGCAGTTATTGTGATGATCCTACCATCATTTGATATTTGTAAATTTAAATTTTTCTCCTAAATGGTCTTAAATCCTATCATGAAAATCTGAAAGATAATTATTATCCTTTTTTGTTTCTGTTTTAATATAAAATGTTGCTTTTTATATTTACAGAATTATAATATATAACAGCATAAAGTAGATGAAAACATTTTATTTGAAGATCAAAATTGATTATGAGTTATTGAATCTAGAGAGTGCATGTGTCTGTGGTAAATCAGAGAAGTAAATCCATTAACACACACACCAACCAAATAAGCATAGTTATTACTGTGGCGGGGTCCTTTATGTAATACTGCCTTGAACAGCCTCATTTAACATTATAATCATTATGAATGACAGCATGGTACAGTGGAGAGTACTGGATTTGGAGTCAGATTATCTGGGTTGGAATCGTCTTTGCCATTTACTAGTTTTGAGAGTCTAGACGTGAACAGATTAGAGCAATTTAGCTCCAAGTTCTTTTTTAGTTCTAATTCCCAAATCATATTGTCCTGAGTTCAAATTTGTCTACATACAAATCATATAGACTCTTTATAATCTGGGAGATTCTACCACTATAATACAATTAAACTTTCCCTCCATGGTGTTTCCTGGCTATCTTCCTGGTTGAGATGATTCATGCCTGTTTAGTTATTGGGTTTTGTAGATACAATTGATGATTGTAGATACAATTGGTTTTTGTTTGCTATAAATCATCTGAATGATTATTTTACCACTAATATATAATCCTATGAGACTCTGGGAAATCACTTAACCTCCTTTCAGGGCTTTAGGGAATTTTTTAAACCCATAAATTGAAAAAAAAATGGTAATTGACATTAATAAAAGTAGTTTCATCATCCAGTATTAACTATATTATTGAGAGAGAAAAGAGAAAAAAAGAGGAGGGGGGGGAAAGAATAAAAGGAAAGAGAGAGAAGGAGAAACTAAGAGGGGGAAGGGAGACAGAGACAGAAACACAGAGATAAACAATTAATAAATATTTATTAAGCATCTTCCGAGTGCAAGGCACTGTGTTAAATAATGGTGATAAAAAGAAAGCTCCTGCCTTCAAAGAGCTCACAATTTAATGGAAAATAAACAACATAAGTAAAATAGAGACAAGCAAGCTACATATAGGATAAATTGGAAATAGTCATGGGAAGGATTAGGAAAGGCTTCCTGTTGAAAATGGAATTTTAGTAGGAACTTGAAAGAAACCCAAGAGACAGAGATGAAAAATTACAGCACTCCAGGCATGGGAGACATACCCAAACTCAGACATAAAGATTCCTTTTCAATGTCAACAAGGAGACCAGTTTCACCAGATTAAAGAGTACATGGCAAGAGAAAGGGAGGAATATGTTATAAAGGTTTTTGAATATCATACAGATTTTATATTTAGTCCTGGAACAACTAGGAAGCCACTGGAGTTTATTGAGTAATTTGAGGATGAGGAAGAGGATGTTATGGTCAAACCTGTCCTTTATATAGCTTTGTCAGCTGACTAGAGGTTGGATCAGTATGGTTATAGACAAACCACACACAGGATTTGCATTAGTTGAGATGTGAGATGTATCAAGGTGGTAGCAATATTAGAAGGGAGAAAAGGTTAGAGGAGAGGAAGAGTAATGCACAAGGTGATTTGAAGGTACAATTGATGGGCTTTGGCAACAGATTGGATGGGAGGATAAAAGAAAATGAGGAAAAGGACATAGTGCAACATAATAATACCATGGGTTGTGCACCTGGGTGATTGGGAGGAGAGTGATGCACTCAACAGTAAGAAGGACGTTTGGAAAAGGTACAGATTTTAGGAGAGAACATACAAAGTAAAGTTTGAATTCAAAACGTTTAAACAACATCCAGTTTTAGATTTAGGAATTTGGATATATGAAAATGGAAGCCAACAAGTTATCCAGTTAGAAATAAATAGATTTGAGATTCATTAGCTTAGAGATAATTATCAAAACTATGAGAACTAATGAGGTCAGATGAAACAGAATGAATTTAATTCATTTCAAATGAAGCATCTATAACTCAGTAAGTATTACAAATAATGGAGGGAAAAAAATCGGTCTCCTTTGTTGCCATGATCAACATGACTTCACATATTGTTTTTTGCATTTTCATTCTGTTCCAGCTAGACATTTTGTTTCCTGTAGTTAACTAGGGAACCTTTTTTGTACAGAATTTTTCTTCCTGATTGAAAAAAGTAGGACCTAAAAGTTTTCAGACATGAGACAGAAAATTGTCTCAACTGTCAAGGTCTATTGATCCACTTGTCATAATCTACTTCTGGATTTACTCCATTCTCCTTCTGCAGATCTGATTTACCATCAAGATCCTGGATCATTATAGGTGCCAAATTCCTATTTTTGTACTCTCATGCTTTTGGCCTATCCCCTGGGATGATGGTTTTATGCATATGATTTATAGGAAGTACATCATACCCTCAATGGAATGAGAAGTGATTGTTGGACTTTTGAAAAAGATTGATGCAGCATTCTAATCCAATACTTTTTAAAGAATCACAATAGATTTGTTTCAAACCTCGTTCCATCTCTGCTTTTTTTTGACCTAATCAGAACTCTTGACTTCTCTGAGCTTTGATTCTCTTATGTAAAATGAAGAAGTGGGATTATGGCTGGGTGAAGTGGTATTTTAGGCACCTTTCTTTTTTAATAGTTTATTTTTTTTAATTTCAAAATTATATTTCCAAGTATCTCATCTGGTATGATTTCCAGTCTAAACCAGAGATAAAATGATGTGAATAAAAGAGTATAAGGATCTGGGTTCAAATAGGTATGCCATCTGTGTGACCACAAGCTGGTTACTTTTTATCCTCTAACATAATTTTTCTCTTTTGTAAGAGAGGGGAGCAGATCTACAATAGATACAAAGTTTCTGTCAACTTGAAATCCTATGCTCTTAACTCTTAAGATATACCAATCCTGGGCAGACTGTTCAGCTTTGGCTACATGTTTTTAAACTATATCTAACAAATGGCATCAACCCAGTCTGACACTATCTGGCTACATTTAAATTCCCTCTGAACTTGCCAAAACTATATCATAATACATGAAATCTTCCCCATTTTCCACAAAAAAACACAAGTAAAATGATAAAGATATTGAATTGTTCTGCTCTGATCTCAAAACATTGAAAATTACTTTTGATAGAATAAAGTTGCTTGAGTTTATTATGGCTGCTTAAGAATTATTTTCAGGTACTAGTAAAATTAGTCAATATAATAATAATAAAATAATAACAATTAATATTTACATAGCATTTTAAGGCTTATAAAATACTTTAAATGAATTACCACATTTATTCCTCACAACAATCCTATAAAGAAAATGCTATCAGTATCCCCATGTTACAGATCAGGAAACTGAGGCTGAGAAAGTTAAATGATTTGACCAGGGTTATACATCTGATATCCAACTTTGAATTCAAGTCAGGTTTTCCTGAATTTACTTGAGTCTCTATTAATTGAGCTACTGCTAAAAATGTGTCATTCTTTGAGGGAAGTAAGGAAGGGAGGGAGGGAAAAAGAGATGAAGGGAATAAGAGAGAGAGGGAGAGAGGCAAGAAGGAAGGAAGCATTCTCAATGGCTCCCTTTATTAACCTAAGTATTTTACTTGAGAAAAACAGAATTTCTTGGCAGTGTTGTGAAAGTATAGAATGATAGATGTAGATTGTATACAAAGAGCTCCTCAATGAAAACCAGACATCCTTCCTTACCACTTACTATCAAGAGGATTCATAAAATACATGGACTGACTTATTTAATCTCTTTTAATTGACTATGTCAATTCAACTTTCAGTTGAAATCAAAAAGGAAGGAATTGCTACTTTCTGTCAGAAATATGAAACATTTTCAGAGTGAACACTTAGTAAATGAAACATTAAAGCCCATTCTTTGCTGAAACCAAGGGAGAAGATTTTAAAAAGTCTAAGCGATGAAATTAAATCACAATGCTAAATATATGATACTTAAGCACAGGATTATATACATTCAAAAATGCCTCATTATTTAATTCTTAATTCTTTAAATAGTGATAAAGTGCATATTTATAGCAACAAATAATAAAAATACTTTCATTTATTCTGAAAATGGTTGAAATTTCTTGTCAGAGCTGTTTGCACATTTTCATGCAAACCTTCTTCAATTTCAAACATGCTTGTGTAAAGAGTGATTGAATTTCAGATTAATTTGAAATATTACTTATTATCATGAATAAATCAATCACTGTACACATCTTGTTAATTTGAAACAAAATGTTTCCAATTTTTTTCTCAATTATCTGAAGGTGAAGCTGGTTATGAAATTCCGAGCGTTATTATGATGTCATATTATTGCATCTGACTGGTTCAATCTGAGATTACACAAAAAAAAAAATGCTTGCCTATCCATTAAATGGTGATTTAGAATTTGAAATTGCTAGAATTATGCAGACCCCAGATTGGCACCACATTCCTTTCAGTCACTCATATTTGCAACTCTATGTCATCCTGGATTCTTCATTCTCTCTCCTTCACTATAAATATCCAATCAATTGTCTAATCTTGTGTTCTTGTTCATATTTCTCAAAACTATCCTTTTCCTTTACACAATCACCACTCTAGTCCAAGACCTCATCACTTCTGACCTATTATAGTGGGCTCTAAATTAATCTTCTGCCTCATTTCTTTGCTTTCCAATCTATCTTCAAGACTTCCAAAGTGATTTTTTTACATCAGCAGTCTGACCATATGATTGCACTACCTAATAAAGTCCAATGACTCCCTAGTTCATCTAGGCCAAACAAATGTCTCTGTCTCTGGACTAATGAGAAGAAAAAAGAGAAATTAGCATGAGTAATAGACTGTGAAAACTACTCAAGACCATAGCTTCCCCTACCCCCACCATAAGTGACTAAGAAGATAAAAGAAGCCAGACCACCAAAACAGAGGAAATTAATGAGACAACTTCATCTATTGAAACAAGATCTCATTAATATGCTATTTTAGCTACATTTTAAATAGCAATAATTAATTATGTCTAATCACTTTGTTTTTTACTTAGCACTGAGATATCTTTTAAGATTACTTAGGGACCAATGTTTCCTTTCACACCACACCCACTTCCATCTTTAGTTATGAGAAGGTGTAACTTCTAGGACAGAATGACTAATATCTATGGGCATATTTGTTTTGTAAATTACAAAATACTAACAGTTCTTTAAACTAATAGAACACAATTCAGAGCAGCAAACTCATTACAAAATAAACCAGACATATTTAGACATATTCTCATTTTGGGGCTCAATTTCTCTCCCCTAAATAGTAAGCATTTGCTTTATCCTAACCTGAGCCTTCACTTTATAATCATTTCCAAGTTATACATGGAAAGCCTTTTCCTTTTCTTTTTCTTCATTTGTTATATTCTTCCATTATAATGTATGCTCCTTGGGAATAAAAGCTATCTTGTTATCTTCCTTGTGTGCATTTCTATCCCCATAAATTAGTACAATGCCTGGCACATGGTGAAAATTAATAACAAAATTTATCCTTCATTCATTTTGTCCACAAATGACAGACTTATTTTTCTTTCATATTTTATATAGTAACTGGACAAATATGATGAATACATTATTCTTCCAAGTCAAAATTAAAATAATAATAGTGAATGGCAGAATTATTGCTATAGCTCATACTAATATTATAAAAATGTTCATCAATCTATATGTCTATGCAGATTATTTTTAGCATATGATCTGTGTGACAATAGGCAAGTCAGTTAACCTCTCTGAACCTTAGAGAGCTCCTTAATACTATATATTCTAATCAGAAAGTAACTAGCAAAGGTAGGAAATATTCATATGCAGATGAAATCTTAGGTTCTTGACATATTTTTCAAATATACATATAAATTATGTATCTATACATGTATAATAATATATACATGGATAAATAATTTTTCTGACACTGCACATACAGGACCATAGATTGAGCCTTAGAGTCACTTTTTTATGGATGAGGAAAATGAGTCTGAGAAATGTTAAGTAATTTACCTAAGGTAAAACAGATTAGAAATTAGTGCTTGCAAGAAACAATACAAAATGAAACATTCTGGTTTTTTTTTTAATCTAAAATTGGGGGGGGGGCAGAGCCAAGAGGACACAGAGGACATATATCTTTTTCTGAGCTCTTCCCATGACCCTAAGACTAACTAGCAATTCCAGCCTCTGAATTAGTGTTGGGGTTATAGAGTCCACAAATATTGGAAGTGTAACAAATTACCAGCAGAAGATAATTTCTAAACTCTTCAGAAAAGGTCTGCTTCAATTGGGCATGGAGGGAGGGAGGCCAAGTGCAAGCAGGACAAGCACAGATGCCAAGTGCAGGCAACACACAGTCCCAGGGCAGTGTGGGCCCCATGAGGCAGGGTGGGCTTCACTGCTGGAGAATCTGCAGAGAGGAATCTACAATAGTTGGCTACTCTACCCAGGTTGCAAGCCAGTAGATCAGAGAGAAGTTATAAAACATCCAGCACAAACACAAAAGGTGGTCCCTAAATGCCAGAATTTCACAGGACTTGGCTACATTTACACAGCACCAGAAGTCAGTTAGCACTTACTCAGTGCAGCTTCTGCTGCTTGTAGAGGAAGCCTAGACAATCTCCCTTGCTCTAAAAGCAGATCTCAATTAAAAAAAATAAATGGGCAAAAAAGCAAAAACAATTTCGCCCATAGATAGTTTTTATGGTAAAAGAAAAGAACAGATTTCAAACTCTGATGAGACTGCAAGCAGATTGTCTCCAGAAGAAGTCCAAGTGGGTGATATAAATTGGTCCTCATCACATAAGACTCTTCTAGAAGAAATTAAAAAGGATCTTAAAAGAGAGCTAGAAGAAAAATGGGGAAAGGAAATGAGAACTTTGCAAGAGGGTTTAGAAAAGGAAACACAGAAATTATCTGAAGAAAATTCCTTACAAAATAGACTTAATGAAATGGAAAAATCAAACAACTTCCTGAAAAACAGCAATTGAAAAATGGGGGAAAATCCATTGAACAAAACAACTCATTTAAAAATTCAATTGGGCAAATACAAAAAAAAACTTTAAAAAGTAAATAAAGAAAATAATTCACTAAAAATCAGAACTGAACAAATGGAAATGAATGACTCAATAAGACATCAAGAATCAGTGAAGCAAAACACCAAAAATGAAAAAAAGAAAAAAATGTAAAATACCTACTTGAAAAAACAACTGACCTGCAAAATAGATATAGGAGACACAATTTAAGTATTATTGGATTTCCTGAAAACCATGATGAAAAAAGATCCTAGACATTTTTCAGGAAATCATCAAAGAAAACTACTCTGATGTCCTAGAATCAGAAGGCAAAGTAGCCATTGAAAGAATTCACCTAACACCTCCTAAAAGACAGTCCAAAATTAAAACTCCAAGGAATATCTTGGCTAAATTTCAGAACTATTGGACCAAGGAAAAAATATTGCAAGCAGCCAAAAAGAAACAATTAACATAACAAGGAGACACAATAAGGATTACCCAGGACCTAGCAATTTCCACCTTAAAGGAACCAAGTGCCTGGAATATGATATTCCAAAAGGCAAAGGAACTTGGAATGAAGCCAAGAAAAAACTACATCACTAAACTGAGCATTTTCATTCAGGGAAAACAATGGACATTCAATGAAACAGGTAAATTCCATTTATTTCTGCTGAAAAGACCAGAGCTAAACAAAAAATTTGACCTCCAAATATAGAATTCAAGAGAAGCTTAAAAAGGTAAAAAAAAGAAAAGAATTCTTGAGAACTGTATGTAAAAGGGATTGTACTTGAAAAAAAGAAAATGGAGGTAAAATGAGGGAAATTAAATCTCATGAAGAAGAAAAGAAAATCTATTATGCTTGTCGGAAAGAAGGGAAGAGCATGAATATTTTGCTAATCTTTCATCTTGGTTCAAAGAGAGAATATTAGACATATTTGATTTCATAGAGAAACTTCTCTCACCTTTTATGGAAGTGAGAGTGGAAAGAGGAAAAGGCAAGGGGGAGGCTAATAGAAGGGAAAGCATAAATAGTATGGGAGAAAGTTATAAGAAAGGAGGAGGGCTGCTTGTGAGAAGTCGTGCTCATAAGTAAAATATTGGGGAAGAGGCAAAGGGGAAAAGGAAAAAGAAAATTATAATTTGGGGTAAATAAGATGGCAGGAAATATCAAAATAGTAATTTTAACTGTAAATGTAAATGGGGTGATGGATAGTAGACTGGATTAAAAGCCAGAACTCTACAATATGTTGTTTACAAGAAGCACATTTAAAGCAGAGTGATACATACAGAGTAAAGGTAAAAGGCTGGAGCAAAATTTACTATGCTTCAGGTGAAGTTAAAAAAAAGCCAACCTGATCTCAGATGAAGAAAAAGCAAAAATTGATCTAAATAAAAGAGATATGGAAGAAAACTATATCTTGCTAAAGGATACCATAAACAATGGAGCAATATCAATACTAAATATATATGCACCAAGTGGTATAGCATCTAAATTCCTAAAGGAGAAGTTAAGAGAGCTGCAAGAAGAAGTAGACAGCAATGGGGCAGCTAGGTAGTGCAGTGGATAGAGCACCAGCCCTGAAGTCAGGAGGACCTGAGTACAAATCTGGTCTTAGACCCTTAACAATTCCTAGCTGCATGACCCAGAACAAGTCACTTAAGCCCAATTGACTCAGAAAAAAAAGACAGCAAAACTATAAGAAAAAAGTTAAGGAGGTATATAGAATACTAGAAAAGTTAGCCAAGATAGATGTTTGGAGAAAATTGAATGGAGTCAGAAAGGATTAAAATTTCTTAGCAGTTCATGGAACCTATAAAAATGACCATAAATCAGAATATAAAGACTTCAAAATCAAATTTTGGTAATTATAAAAAATTTACCTTTTGATAAAAATTTAAGTTGTTCTATACCTTTACAATTAACAAATAATCACATTTTATTTCTCAATTATTTTATAACTAAAATGTGGTTATTTATCTTAACAAAATGCTATGATTGTAAATACCTAGAAATGTTCAAGGTAATAGTCTAAAAACACTTGGAGATTATAAATTTCTCTGATACTCATAAGACTCATTTACTTTTTTATTAAAAGCTTTTTATTTAAAAACATATGAGTGATTTTTCTACAGTGGCCTTTGCAAAACATTTTTTTTGTTCGAAGCTTTTCCCCTCCTGCCCCCCACCCCCACCCATACATGAAAGATAATCTAATACATGCTAAATATGTTAAATTATATGACAAATCCAATATATGTATACTTAACTATACAGTTATCTTACTGCACAAGAAACATCAGATCTAGAAAGAGAGAAAAAAACAACCTAAGAAGGAAAACAAAATGCATGAAAATATTCACAGAAAGCATTAAAATACTGTGTTGTGGTTCACACTCAGTTCCCTCAGGCCTCTCTCTGGGTGTATATGACTATCTTCATTGCTGAACAATAGGAACTGGTTTGAATCACATCATTGTTGAAGAGAACCATGTTCATCAGAATTAATCATCCTATAGTCTTGTTGCTATGTATAATGTTCTCCTGGTTCTGC
>JAJPUD010011265.1:0-15794 GCA_023553655.1 Myrmecobius fasciatus | reverse complement strand
AGGAGAAACTAACAGAGATGCAAGGAGAAATAGACAGTAATACTATACTAGTTGGGTATCTCCACCTTGCTCTCTCAAAATTAGATAAATCAAACCAAAAAATAAATAAGAAAGAAGTTAGGGAGATAAACAAAATGTTAGAAAAGTTAGGTATGACAGATCTCTGGAAGAAATTGAATGGTGAAAGAAGGGAGTATACTTTTTTCTCAGGGGTTCATGGAACTTATACGAAAATTGATCATGTGTTAGGGCATAAAAACCTCAAAATCAAATGTAGAAAAGCAGAAATACTAAGTGTATCCTTTTTAGATTATGATGCAATAAAACTCACATGTAATATAAGGCCAGGAGGAAATAGACCAAAAGTTAACTGGAAATTAAATAATCTAATCCTGAAGAATGAATGGGTGAAAGAGCAAATTATAGACACAATCAATAATTTCATCCAGGAGAATGACAATAATGAGACAACATACCAAAATTTGTGGGATATGGCCAAAGTGGTTATAAGTGGTAACTTTATATCTCTAGATGCTTATTTGCATAAAATAGAGAAAGAGAAGATCAATGAATTAGGGTTACAATTTAAAAAACTATAAAATGAGCAAATTAAAAACCCTCAATTAAATGCCAAATTGGAAATTCTGAAAATAAAAGGTGAGATTAATAAGATTGAAAATAAGAAAACTATTGAATTAATAAATAAAACTAATAGTTGGTTTTATGAAAAAACCAACAAAATAGATAAGCCTTTGGTTAATTTGATCCGAAAAAAGAAAGAGGAAAATCAAATTAGTGTCAAAAATAATAAGGGAGAACTTTCGTCCAAAGAAGAGGAAATTAGAGTAATAATTAGGAGTTTCTTAGCCCAACTTTATGCCAATAAATTCGATAATCTAAATGAAATGGAGGAATATCTACAAAAATATAAATTGCCCAATTTAACAGAAGAGGAAATAAATTGTTTTAAAAGCCCCATATTAGAAAAAGAAATAGAACAAGCTATTAATCAACTCCCCAAGAAAAAATCTCCAGGGCCACATGGTTTTACATGTGAATTCCACCAAACATTCAAAGAACAATTAATTCCAATACTATACAAACTGTTTGAAAAAATAGGGACAGAAGGTATACTACCAAATTCCTTCTATGATACAGATATGGTGCTGATAGCTAAACCAGGTAGGGTGAAAACAGAAAGAAAACTATAGACCCATTTCCCTAATGAATATTGATGCAAAAATTTTAAATAAGATTTTAGCAACGAGATTACAGAAAGTTATCTCCAGGATAATACATCTTGATCAAGTAGGATTTATACCAGGAATGCAGGGCTGGTTCAATATCAGGAAAACTATCAGCATAATCAATTATATTAATAACCAAACTAACAAAAACTATATGATTATCTCCATAGATGCAGAAAAAGCATTTGCTAGAATCCAACACCCATTCCTATTAAAAACACTAGAGAGTCTATGTATACATAAAAAAAAGAGAGGAACTGAAAAAGATTACCTTCCAGGCTTCTTCCAACTCTGAAATTAAATGATCCTCTGATTTGGTGATTTTAAGGCTTTAAATAATGACATCCTGGTAGGTTGGGTCATGTCAATGAAATAAGATGTCCAAATGCCCACTGTACCAGGCCAATAAACAGAAATTCTGAGTATTACAGGTCATTGTGAATTACTAGAATCCTCTGGGAAAATGTAAAACATGCCTTCTAGCATTCTCCATCCTTAGCAGAAGTTAATGAAGGTGAAGTTAATGAAGGAAGGAAGGAAACAAGTATTTATTAAATGTCTACCGCGTTCCAGGCACTGTGCTATGTACTTTAAAAATATTATCTCATTTGAGTCTCACAACAATCCTGGGAGGTAGGTGGTGTTATTATTCCTATTTTACAGTAGGGGGAAGTGAGGCAGATAGCAATTAAATTATTTTCCAATTTGAACTTGGGTCTTTCTGACTCCAGGCCCAATATTCTATCTCTGGACCCTTTTCAGAATAATGTTTTTGACTGCATAAAATAAAACACATAGGGTTACAGAGGATTGTATTGTATTGAAATTCAGTTTTCAAAAATGTATCAAAATTCAGTTATCAAAATATTTCTTAAAAAATAAGTTAATACACACCTGTCAGATTGGCTACACACCTGTCAGATTGGCTAAAATGACAGGAAAAGATAACGATGAATGTTGGAGGGGAGGTGGCAAAACTGGGACACTAATACATTGTTGGTGGAACTGTGAATGGATCCAACCATTCTGGAGAGCAATTTGGAGCTATGCTCAAAAAGTTATCAAACAGTGCATAACCTTTGACCCAGCAGTGTTTCTACTGGGCCTATATCCCAAAGAGATTTTAAAGGAGGGAAAGGGACCCACATGTGCAAAAATGTTTGTGGCAGCCCTTTTTGTAGTGGCTAGAAACTGGAAACTGAAAGGATGCCCATCAATTGGAGAATGGCTGAATAAATTATGGTATATGAATGTTATGAAATATTATTGCTCTGTGAGAAACGATCAGCAGGACGCTTTCAGGGAAGCCTGGAGGGACTTGCATGAACTGATGCTGAGTGAAACGAGCAGAACCAGGAGATCATCATACACAGCAACAACAGTATTACATGATGATCAATTCTGATGGACATGGCTCTCTGCAACAAAGAATTGTCTCAAACCAGTTCCAATTGTTCACTGAAGCAAACCATATACACCCAGAGAGAGGGAAATGAAATATGGACCACAACGTAACATTTTCATGATCTCTATTGACATTTGCTTGCATTGTGTTGCCTTTCTCTGATTCTTTTTTTTCTTGTACATAGGATTTTTCTTCCATAACTTCTGAAGCATTTCAACATTATTAACATGTAGTGGACTTCCTGCCATCTAGGGGAGAGAAGGGGACCGGGGGTAAAATTTGTAATGGAAAGCTTTGTAAAGATCAATGTTGGGGAACTGCTCATACATATGTTATACAAATAAAAAGCTTTAATAAAAAAATAAAATTAAATTAAAAAATAAGTTAATTATAAAAAAACCACTAGAGAGTGTAGGAATAAATGGGCTTTTCCTTAAAATGATTACTAGCATCTGCTTAAAACCATCAGCAAGCATCATATGTAATGGAGACAAACTAGAACCATTCCCAATAAGATCAGGAGCGAAACAAGGCTGCCCACTGTCGCAATTACTATTTAATATTGCATTAGAAATGTTAGCTTTGGAAATAAGAGAAGAAACAGAAAAAGAAAAAGGAATTAGAGTAGGTAATGAAGAAACCAAATTATCACTCTTTGCAGATGACATTATGGTATACTTAGAGAACCCTAGAGACTAAACTAAAAAGCTACTAGAAACAATTCACAACTTTAGTGAAGTTGCAGGATTCAAAATAAATCCACATAAATCATCAGCATTTTTATATATTACCAACAAAGTTCAGCAGCAAGAGATAGAAAAAGAAATACCATTCAGAATAACGGGTGATAGCATAAAATATTTGGGAATCTATCTGCCAAGAAAATGTCAGAAACTGTATGAACTAAACTACAAAACACTTTCCACACAAATAAACTCAGACCTAGTCAATTGGAAAAACATTAAGTGCTCATGGGTAGGCTGAGCGAATATAATAAAAATGACAATACTACCCAAACTAATTTACTTATTTAGTGCCATACCAATCAAACTCCCAAGAAACTATTTTATAGATCTAGAAAAAATAGTAGCAAAGTTCATTTGGAAGAACAAAAGGTCAAGAATTTCTAGGGAATTAATGAAAAAAAAAGGCAGATGAAGGTGGCCTTTCTGTACCAGATATAAAACTATATTATAAAGCAGCAGTAATCAAAACCATTTGGTACTGGCTGAGAAATAGAGCAGTCGATCAGTGGCATAGAATAGGATATCAGGACAAGCTAGGTAAACTTTAGCAATTTAGTGTTTGATAAACCCAAAGACCCCAGCTTTTGGGATAAGTACTCACTATTCGTCAAAAACTGCTGGGAAAATTGGAAACTAGGGTGGAAGAAGTTAAGGCTGGACCCACACCTAACACCACACACCAAGATAAGATCTAAATGGGTTCATGATCTAGATATAAAGTGATATTATAACGAAATTAGAGGACCATAGGATAGTTTACCTCTCAGATCTGTGGAGATGGAATAAATTTATGTCCAAAGAAGATCTGGAACTCCTAATTGAACACCAGATGGATAATTCTGATTATATTAAGTTAAAAAGTTTCTGTACAAATAAAACTAATGCAGACAAGATTAGGAGGGAAGCATCAAATTGGGAAATCATCTTTACATTTAAGGGTTCTGATAAAGGTCTCATCTCTAAGATATATAGAGAATTGTCTCATATTTATAAGAATTCAAGTCATTTTCCAATTGATAAATGGTCAAAGGATATGAAAAGACAATTTTCAGATGATGAAATTAAAACTATTTATACTCATATGAAAAGATGCTCCAAATCACCATTGATCAGAGAAATGCAAATTAAGACAACTCTGTGGTACCACTACACACCTTGAGATGGCCTAAAATGACAGGAAAAGATAACGATGAATGTTGGAGGGGATGTGGGAAGACTGGGACACTGATGCATTGTTGGTGGAGCTGTGAATGGATCCAACCATTCTGGAGAGCAATTTGGAGCTATGCTCAAAAAGTTATCAAACTATGCATACCCTTTGACCCAGCAGTGTTTCTATTGGGCTTATATCACAAAGAAATCATAAAAAAAGGAAAGGGCTCCACATGTGCAAGAATGTTTGTGGCAGCTCTTTTTGTGGTGGCTAGAAACGGGAAACTGAATGGATGCCCTTCAATTGGAGAGTGGCTGAATGAATTATGGTATATGAATATTATGGAATATTATTGCTTTGTGAGAAACTACTAGCAGGACGATTTCAGAGAGGCCTGGAGTGACTTGCATGAACTGATGCTGAGTGAAATGAGCACAACCAGGAGATCATTATACACAGCAACAACAATACTATATGAGGATCAGTTCTAAGGGACATGACTCTCTTCAACAATGAAATGCTTCAAACCAATTCCAATTGTTCAGTGAAGAAAGCCATATACACCCAGAGAGAGGGATGTGAAATATGGACCACAACATAACATTTTCATGTTCTCTATTGAGGTTTGCTTGCATTGTGTTTCCTTTATCGGATTATTATTTCTTGTAGATACGATTTCTCCTGCACAAAAAATGTTATGTGGCAATAACTATACATATGTTCGATTTCTTAAGTATTCTAACATAATTATCATGTAGTGAATATCCTGCCATTTAGGGGAGGGGTAGGGAGTAGGGGGGAAAAATACACATCAAGACAATTTTGGGCATTCACTTTTACAGGATTTTGAATTTGAATTTTTTTTTTCTCTCCCCTCTCCTCTTCCTAAAATGGCAATTAATTTGGTATAGTTTTTATATGTGCTATCATATAGAAGGACATTTCCACATTAGTCATAGTTGTGGAAGAAGGAACAGATCAAAAGGAAATAAATCACAAAAAGAATGAAGTAAGTGAAAAAGTAGTTTCAATATGAAAAAAAATTGTTTAAATAGGCCCATTTTGGAAAAAAGAAATAGAACAAGCTATTAATCAACTCCCTAAAAAATCTGTAGAACCAGATGGATTTACATGTGAATTTTACCAAACATTCAAAGAACAATTAATTCAAATACTATATGAACTATTTGTAAAAATAGGGAAAGAAGGTGTACTACGAAACTCCTTCTATTACATAGATATGGTGCTGATAGCTAAACGAGGTAGGGAGAAAACTGAGAAAGAAAACTATAGACCCATTTCCCTAATGAATATTGATGCAAAATTTTAAATAAGATTTTATCATCGATATTACAGAAAGTTATCCCCAGGATAATACACCAAGACCAAGTAGGATTTATACCTGGATTGCAAGGATGGTTCAATATTAGGAAAACTATTAGCATAATCAATTATATCAATAACCAAATTAACAAAAACCATATGATTATCTCAATAGATGCAGAAAAACCTTTGATAAAATCCAACACCCATTATTTTCAAAATCACTGGAGAGCATAGGAATAAATGGGCTTTTCATTAAAATGATTAGTAGTATCTACTTAAAACCTTCAGCAAGCGTCATATGTAATGGAGTCAAACTAGAACCATTCCCAATAAGATCAGGAGCGAAACAAGGCTGCCCACTGTCACCATTACTATTTAATATTGTCTTAGAAAAGATAGCTTTGGCAGTAAGAGAAGAAAAAGAGATTAAAGAAATTAGAGTAGGTAATGAGAAAACTAAATCATCACTCTTTGCAGATGACATGATGATATACCTAGAGAAGCCTAAAGACTCAGCTAAAAAACTACTAGAAACAATTCACAACTTTGGTAAAGTTGCAGGATACAAAATAAATCCACATAAATCATCAGCATTTTTATATATTACCAATAAAGTTCAACAGCAAGAGATGCAAAAAGAAATTCCATTCAAAATAACTGTAGATGGTATAAAATATTTGGGAATCTATTTGCCAAGGGAAAGTCAGGAACTATATGAACTAAACTGCAAAACACTTTCCACACAAATAAAATCAGACCTAGTCAATTGGAAAAACTTAAAATGTTCCTGGGTAGGCCGAGCCAATATAATAAAAATGACAATACTACCCAAACTATTCTACTTATTTATTTCTGTACCAATCAAACTCCCAAGAAATTATTTTACAGATCTAGAAAAAATAGTAGCAATATTCATTTGGAAGAGCAAAAGGTCAAGAGTTTCAAGAGAATTAATGAAAAAAAGTCTGATGATGGTGGACTTGCTGTACCAGATGTAAAACTATATTATAAAGCAGCGGTCATCAAAACCATTTGGTACTGGCTAAGAAATAGAGTAGTCGATCAGTGGCATATGATAGAATCACAGGACAAGCTAGGCAACAACTATAGCAATTTAGTGTTTGAGAAACCCCAAAAACCCAGCTTTTGGGATAAGTATTCACTATTCAGCAAAAACTGCTGGGAAAATTGGAAACTTGTGTGGAAAAAATTAGGGCTTGACCCACATCTAACACCACATACCAAGATAAGATCTAAATGGGTTCATGATCTGGATATAAAGATATAAGTAAATTAGAGGAACATAATATAGTTTACCTCTCAGACCTATGGAGATGTAGTAAATTTATGTTCAAAAAGAACTAGAATTCTTAATTCAACACCAGATAGATAACTTTGACTATATTAAGTTAAAAACTTTTTGTACAAACAAAACCAATGAAGTCAAGATCAGGAGAGAAGCAATAAATTGGGAAATCATCTTTACATTTAAGGGTTCTGATAAAGGTCTCATCTCTAAAATTTAAGGGAATTGTCTCATATTTATAAGAATTCAAGGCATTCTCCAATCGATAAATGGTCAAAGGATACAAACAATTTTCAGAGGATGAAATTAAAACTATTTGTAGTCATATGAAAAGGTTCTCCAAATCACTATTGATTAGAGAAATTCAAATTAAGACAACTTTGAAGTACCACTACACACCTGTCAGATTGGCTAAAATGACAGGAAAAGTTAATGATGAATGTTGGAGGGGATGTGGGAAGGCTGGGACACTGATGCATTGTTGGTGGGGCTGTGAATGGATCCAGCCATTCTGGAGAGCAATTTGGAGCTATGCTCAAAAAGTTATCAAACTGTGCATACAACTTGACCCAATAGCATTTCTATTGGGCTTATATACCAAAGAAATCATAAAGGAAGGAAAGGGCCCCACATGTGCAAGAATGTTTGTGGCAGCCCTTTTTGTAGTGGCTAGAAAATGGAAACTGAATGGATGCCCATCAATTAGAGAATGGATGAATAAATTATGGTATATGAATATTATGGAATATTATTATTCTCTAAGAAACGACCAGCAGGACGATTTCAGAGAGGACTGGAGGGACTTAGATGAACTGATGCTGAGTGAAATGAGCAGAACCAGGAGATCATTGTACACGGCAACAATAATACTATATGATGATCAATTCTGATGGACATGGCTCTCTTCAATAATGAAATGTTTCAAACCACTTCCAATTGTTCACTGAAGAAAGCCATATACACCCAGAGAGAGGGATGTGAAATGTGGACCACAACATAACATTTTCATGTTCTCTGTTGAGGTTTGCTTGCATTGTGTTTCCTTTATCTGATATTTCTTCCTTGTAGATATGATTTTTCTTGCACAACAATGATAAGTGTGGAAATATGTATACATATATTCGATTTATCAAGTATTTTAACATAATTAACATGTAGTGTATATCCTGCCATCTAGGGGAGGGGTGAGGAGTAGGAAGGAAAAATTTGTAAGAGAAAGCTTTTTAAGGGTTAATGTTGAAGAACTACCCATACATATGTTTTGCAAATAAAATAATAATAATAATAAAAATTTAAAAAAGAAAAAAAGAAAGGAAAGTGGAGAAGGGTTGTTAGTGCACAAAGAGCATTTACTGGTGAATAGAGATAAAGTCATCTACATCTTATTAATACTCTTTGTAAATTAATTCTAGTACTTGAACTGAAAGTAGCAAGTCAAATGAACTTTCATGAAGTCTTTTAATGGAGTCCAAGATCTTTAGGAACCACATTGAAATGCTGACATATTGTATTTGAAGTCTTTTGTACCCAAGTATGATTTTTTACATTATCCCTACTGAATTCCATAATTTCATTTTATTAGATTTAGTTCTAGTATTAGATTTAGTTCTAGTCTGGGAAGATCTTTTTAGATTCCAAATTTGTAATTCAATGAGTTAGCTTTCCCTTCATGCTTTGTGTCATTGGCAAATTTGATAAGCATGGTATCTATTCCTTAATCCAAGTCATTTATTAAAAAAAAAGACAGAAAAACTTAAATAGAATAGGGCCAAATATAAAATCTTGCTATTCCACTGGGTATCTCCTGTAATGCTGATATTGAAATGTGAACAATCCTTTGATTTATTCAACTAGTTTACAATCCATCTAATTTGTGCTACTATCTAATACATTTCTCTCCATGTCATCCATAAAAATAGTATGAGATATTTTATCCAAAGATTTGCTCAAAAAATAAATAATATATCCATAGAATTCTCTTAAGTTGTTAGCTCAAGTATAAATACAAAAGAGGAAATGTACTTAGTCTGGCAAAATTTGTTTTTGATGAAAGTGTGTTGCCTTTATGTAATTATCATTCCCTATCTAGTTGTCCACCAACTATTTCTTTAATATCCATTTTACAATTTTCCCAGGAGTCAAAATTAAGCTCAATAGCCTTAACATAATAGTTTCTAAATTTATAGAATTGGTCTTATAACCAAATTACCAAAGGGAATGCTTCATAGAAATAATATAACAAAATTCATTTTGAATGAAAGGACATATGTCATAAGAGAATAAATATCAAAAGTCAATTTAGTTGTAGTTAAGAAACAGAGATATAGATCAGTGGAACTGATTAAAATAAATGGGTAGGAGCAATAAACATTTATTTAGTAACTCTTATGTGCAAGGTACTTTAGTAAGGATTTTAAAAATAGATGGAATAATTTTCTAGATAATGCAAAAATCATTTATGATATGGCTACTTCGGCTTTCGACTACATGATTTTTAAAAGTCATTCATGACATAACTATTGTTTTAGTTATGAAGTTCTGATGAGGTCCTAAATGGTGGGTGTTGTTGGCATAGAGAAATTGGAATTTGATACAATTGTTCCCAGGGGTAGGCAGGTTCTGATAGAGATCAGTTTAGTTAGTTACATTGTCTCACCCTCTGGGGAGGCTGTCTCCTCAGAAATCCAAGTTATGCCAAACCCCTGCAGTCCATCCCATATAGGGGTTGTGAGCAGCCTCCCTTGCTATGTCCTGTCAGAAATCCCACTCAGGTCCCTAGGTTAAATTTTCACTATAAAACAACTTTTTTGGCCCATGGCTTTATTACTGCTCTCCTTTGGCTCAGTTTGCCACAATTGAATTCATATCCTGGTGTCTTTCTCTGTACGCCTGCCCCATGCCATATGGTGTCTTTACTAACTTCACTATGCGACTCAATCTCACTTCTCCTTACAGCAAACTAACTCTTTTAGGGTCCTACATATCTTTCAGGATTTAGTCTGCCAGCTAAACCCATAAGGTGTTCCCTTTCTTCTGGGTAATTATGAGTTTCACTAAAGAATTTGTCTTTATATGCTGTCCCAACTCTATTTCATATTCACCATTCCTGGTGTCTAATATACTTCTTATTTTGCCTGTAATCTCTTCTCCTAAATAAACTTGTCTAGCCAAAGAGAATGTTCACTGTGCATTCTTCACATGACTGAATTCCAAAATTTAGTGTTTCTCCTAAAGTACATCATCTGCTGTCTTCGATCAGTCACATTAGTTTTATATTCTTCATATCATTTTTATTAGAAAAATGAAAATGATACTGAGGAAAGCTAATAAATAGTACTTTTCCCCCCAAGTAAGCATTTTCCACATTAATTTATGAGAAGTTCCTTATACCAGAAGTCTCAAAGTTGTGGGTTCAATGGCTCCACTAGGGCTACCATTCGAACCAGATTAAAATTTAAATGGGACATGTTAAGAAAATATAAATATAAATAATTGTAAGGTTTCTTAAATAAATATGTAATCTACAGAAATCCATTTGTAATTGAGTTTGATGGCACTGTCCTTTATGATCTACATCTGCATCTACAGAGCTACATGAGTAGTTCAGAATAAATGAGTCATAAATGATGATTTCGAGTCAAATTAAAGTGCAAATTATATTCAATATACAATGCTTATGGAAGTTTTGTATAACCATAATAATTTCAGAATGTTTCCAATAAAATTATTTTATTTATTTTTTAGCTCTGATACTTGTTACTAATACTATTTTATTTGCTACTACAACTTACTTCTACTTTCTAAGATAAAAATTTAATTTGTGTTCTCTTTTCACATAAAGTGACATGTATATGTGTAACTGAATGGGAAAGATTATTTCTACATGCCTTCCAACTTGATATCATATTTGTGATGCTAATATATTGAGAGCCAGTTGATTAAAACACTGTCAGTCAGTTTTTTCTAGAATTTCCCAAATGCTCAATGCTCTTACTCATTCTTTTGCAGCCACTCCTAAGCTAAGCTAAAATGTCAGATATGTTTCCCAGTGTTTAGTTAATGTAAATGAGACACCCATACATATGTTTTGCAAATAAAAAGCTTTAATTTTTTAAAAAAGAAAAAATGTAAATGGGAAAGTCAGATGAAGAGGTACATTAAACTGAGAAATAAAGAGTTGACAAAGTTGCCAGGGGAGGGGATCTCTTTAGTAACCACATGGAAAACAGGAAAAAAAACACAACAAAAATAGCAACAACCATTTACATATTTCTTTCCTCTATAACAACAAAAAATAACTATGAAAGCTCAAGTTGTCATCATCGTAATCCTCATCATCTTCACTAACATCATCATCTTTTTCATTAAGCAAGTTGTTTACACAAAATAAAATAATCCAGGTATTAGGGAAATGAGAATCTCTAACCTTTAAAAGCATATAATACTTTACTATTTTTATTAAGTCTAGAAGTGCAATGGGAATGTGAGTTTGCTCAGTTTTTTAATAAGTTGAGTGAGCCTATCAAATTGAAAAAAGCCAGCATTCAAAAATAACAAAATGAAGGAGGGACATAGAAGATTTTGCAGATGTTCACAGAGACAATTAATTGAAAATAACTTAAGTGAAAAATAGCCCAGATTCTTTCCTCATGATTCTCTATGAGGAGCCCTTCCAGATTGACATCAGAGGCAACTCTAGCCTACCAACTTCGATGAATTCATCAATTTTATAAAAAAAAATCACTTCCCCATAAAATGTAAGCACAAATATTGGAACATAGTGATTATAGGTTTCTCCTTATTCCTGCACATCAAAAGTTAGATTTCATGAGCAAAACCAGAAGATCATTGAACACGACAACTTTAATATTATATGATGATCAATTCTGATGAACTTGACACTTTCCAACAATGAGATGATTGAAGCCAGTTCTAATGATCTTGCAATGAAGAGAGCCATCTACACCCAATGAGAGGACTATGGAAACTGAACGTGGATCACAACATAGCATTCTCACTCTTTTTATTGTTGTTCGATTACATTTTGTTTTCTTACTCATTTTCTTTCTTTTTTTTTGATCAGATTTCTCTTGTGCAGCAAGAAAATTATATAAATATGTTCATAAATATTGGATTTAACATATATTTTAACATGTTTAACATATTGAATTGCTTACCATCTGGGGGGGTGGAAGGAAGGAGGAGAAAATCTGAAACACAAGGCTATGCAAGGGTTAATGTCAAATTATCTGTGCATATGTTTTGAAAATAAAAAAGCTTTATGAAATTGTTAGATTTCAGTTTTAAAATATAGGACATTAAAATTTTATGCTTTGGCTGCAGGTGGCACCTTATTGTCACAGAAATGTAGCTGACAAAGAAATCTTCAGCCACTGCAAGCAAATGGTCACCTGGTAACTGCTTAACAGCACCCCAGACAAATCATATTGAATATATGCATTTACTCAAATAAACCAGAATTATAGAAACCAGATAAATGGAGAGAATGGAGAAATTGATGAATTCCAATTTTTGGGATATTTAGTTTCATCAAATTTATTTAAATGATGGAAGTATGCTTGCAAGTATTAATTAAGCTCCTTCTATGAGCCAAGTAAAGTACTAAGGGCTGGATACATAAAGAAAAGCCAAAATGTGGTTCCTCCCCTCAACTAGTTCATATTTAAGTGGAGACAATTTAAATATGTATATATGTATATAAAAATCTACTTATCTATCTATATGGATATAAAGACATATAGAGATAGAGGTATAACAAAAAGTAGCCTCAGAGAGAAGGTAGTAGGAGGATAGGAGTCAGACAAAAACTTAGGAAGGCCCCTCAAGATGACAGGATTTGAATTATATCTTAAAGGAAGGGAGAATACAAATGGTAGAGATGCTGAAGAAGAGAATTCCAAGGATGAGGGACAACCAATGAAAAGTTGGGGAGACTCTTCACAAGCAATTTTGACCTTAATTCCTTAAATCAAATGGGACTTCTTGGAGATTTGGGTCACTAATCTAGAATATTTCCTCATCTCTTTCACATAAATAAGAATAATTGTTGTGGCTATATCCATGATTGAAAATGTCTCAGATTAAACATTTTAATTTCATATTTTCATCTACAGAGAAATAATAATAATAATGCAGGCAGTTACCAATCAACAAGCCTCCAACTGATAAATACAACCCAAATATGTTGAAAAGTATGATACTATTTATCTTCCCCCTCACACCTCAGGCTGATACACAACCTTCTTCTGGAAAAACAAACAAGCAGAGGCAAAAAATTGTGGGCTTAAGTAAAAGAAAAAGAATTTTTTTTTTGAAAAAAACATCAACAATTTAAAAGATGTGTTGCTGGAAATAAAAGTCGAACCAATAAACTTCCTTCTTTCCTTCTTTTAGTCTATCTTTCCTTTCTTTTTTTTCCTTTTTTACCCCATTTGCTTTATGTGTCTGATTATATACACATATGTACATCTATATTTACTTTATCTGTATATACAACCATACATGTATATATCAAACTATAATATATCCACATGTGTATATGTGCATGCATAGATACATATCACAATATACCACAGAATAACCATATTCATATAATTTTCTTATAATGTGCAATTTTTTCACTTAACTTACCTAATATTCATTCAATTTAAGTGTATTTTAAGATAACACATTTTTCTTCAAAGCCTTTGTAAGGGTGAAGGAGCTATCAAGTCATTATAAATCAAGTAAAGTAGTCCAATTAAATACCTTTCAGCCTAGAGAATTACATTTAGGAAAAAAAAGAATTTTGAATAAGAGATAGGGAACAGTGGTATGCTGGTAAAAATCAGCTACTTTCAGGAAATTCTTAAGTCTAGGAAAAAAAACAATATATAAGGTTCTTCATTACACTTATCCTAAATGATTTTTTTGGACAAAAAAATAATAACATTTTGGAAAAGAAAGGCTTTTTCCCCTTCCTTTACTATTTTGAAAAAAAATAACTTGATAGGCTATCATGTTACTATACATAATAATTTCATGATTTCCATGAGAAATGTCATAAATAAAATCAATAACATAAAAGTAGCAAAACCAATCAATTTCTCCCAGCATTGTGAAGAGTAAAATAGACATTAGAAGTTATTTTCTTACCATAGCATATGTTGACCAGCTTCAGTAATAGTCCCAAGTTATGTCTAGAATCCAAGTAAGGCAGTTCTAAATCTTGAAACCATCTCTAAAGGATTTCCTAAAGAAAAGAAAAGAAACATTTTTTTTCTTTTCTGAAGCAAAATTTTAAGTCTCCCAGTTTGTGATCATCTGAAATTTTCTGTCATATCCCATCTAACTCTATTTTCCCCTAGTTATTGTAAGAGATTTAAGTAGAACTTCGTTATTTAATCAATATAAGTTTTGGAAAGAATATAGATTCAGAAGATTGGATCTGAATATTGGTTTTAATGTTTGTTAGCCTATGATCATGAGAAAATCACCACAAAAATGGTGATATGAAAGATTCCATCCAAACCTAGTCCCTCTGGACCCACCAAAAGAACAATGGAAAACAGGACTTGATAAACCAGAGAGAAACAGACTGAGAGACAAAAATAGAGAAAGAGAAAAGGCAAACAGGAACAAGGGAAACCCAATAATTCATGTGTTCTTAAACCGAAGTTCCTGGATAGATTTAATGGGCCCATAAATTTGGGCCTTTCATTTTAATTTTCACTATTTTTTGCTTTCCTCTCTATTTTCTGCATTAACAAACATTATTTTGAGATGGGTTAAATAAGCTCCACCAGACTGACACAAGGCATAAAAGTTGAGAACCCATGTTGTATCTTTCTCACTCTTCTACCTTTCCTCCCCCCAACATCCTTACACATATAAATAGCTTGTATTTTAAGTACTAAATTGAAAGGGCCTTATTTTCTCTTGGGCAGCCTCATGCAGGGTTGTGAGGGGGAATAGGGTTCTCTGAACACCATTCTTCCTCAGAACTATAATCCTCAACTACCCCAACTTGATAAGGAAATATTTTCTTCTCAGTCCTCTACATGTCTATTGCTCTAATCAAGAATCTAATATTTATTTCAAGCATAGATTTTGGATGGAAGAGTGGTGGCAATGGACAGAAGAGCCACCAGAAACCTTCTTGATTCTTAGGCTAGGAACAAAGAACAATATGTAAGGGGAAATCATTGTTGTTGTTTTTTAATTTTTTTTTTCTAGGTAGTCTGATGATACTTAGATTATCTCTCTCAATTTGTTTTTGGGGTCAGTTATTTTTATATTGTATACTTACATTTTCCCCCAATCTATTAATTTTTTTCTAATATTTCTTGTTTCATTTTTTTTAAAATTTGGTCCATTCTGGTTTTCATGGAGTCTATTGCTTGGTTAAGATTTACTGCATTCCGGTGATAGAAGGGAGTATACTTTTTTCTCAGGGGTTCATGGAACTTATACAAAAATTGATCATGTGTTAGGGCATAAAAACGTCAAAATCAAATGCAGAAAAGCAGAAATAGTAAATGCATCCTTCTCAGATCATGATGCAATAAAACTCACATGTAATATAAGGCCAGGAGAAAATAGACCACAAGTT